>JBBPBX010005941.1:0-25704 GCA_038048925.1 Garcialebias charrua
TATATATATATATATATATATATATATATATATATATATATATATATATATATATATATATTCGGTGGAACTTTAGGACCCGGTAGGTTTCGGGTTGGATTCTACTTAAACCTCGTGGAGTAATCTCAGTTGACGCATGCGCCTCGCTGTCTCCAGTCTTCACTCCCAGTGGAGGAGCGCACAGTTCTGTGTTACCTGCTTAAAGGCGCCGCCGGCTCCGGGGAAGCTCTCAGGTAGTTTGGAGTTTGTTTTCGTCAACAGCAAGAGCAAACAACAGAAATAAACAGCTCTAATAATAAAGTCAGAGGCGGAAGTGTTCAGATTAATCCAGAAATGGAGTTTCCGGGGAAGTGGATTAGATCCAATTAGGAGGAATCAGAGCAGCGAGCTGTTTGAGGATGCGGAAACAAGAAGAGCAAGAACAGAAGCAGAAGTCTGGACCCTGACCCGAACACACGCCTCCATCTGAAGAGATGTTCCAAAAAGTTGGAGCGGAGCGTCCTGTCAGTCAACCAGTGCTATGAAGCGGCTCGTGCCCACACCAGGAAACAGCCATCATGTCCAGAGTCATTCAGAAGAAGAACCACTGGATCACCAGGGTGAAGGAGTGCGCGCTGGTGCGGGCCCCCAGCGGGGAGCTGGACGTGGAGCTGCGCGGCGGCGCGCAGGACGGACAGTTCGCGCACATTGGACCCATCAGGGAGGATGCTGCGCTCCCCCAGGAGGGGAGACTGTCCGAGGGGGAGCTGCTGCTGGAGGTGGAGGGGCTGTCTGTGTCTGGATTACCTCTTTACGACATCTACACTGTGATCAACTGCTGCCAAGGTCCCGTCAGGTTCAAAACAGTCCGTCAGGGTAAGACCTCACAACTAATAATATGTAATGTGTCAAACTGTTGAGGAGCTGATCGAGGCTCCATCCTCATCCTCATCCTCATCCTGCCTGGAGCCAACATGAAGCAGCTCTGACTCTCATCATGTGCTCACTTGGTTCACAAAATTCTTGATCCTGTTTGGGTCAGAGTTACAGGGTCACAGGTCACATTAGAGCAATCTCTAAGAAGCCTCACAAACTCTGGCTCTGTTGTCACATTACTGTGGGTCTCAGTGTGAGGCTTGTGGTACAAAGAAGTACAGGTAGTCCCCGACTTACGAACGAGTTTCGGACCTACGGGCGTTCGTAACCCGATTTTGACATAAGTCGGAACTTATTGCACGTGGCGTTCGTAAGTCCGGATTTTTGCTGTAAGTTGGAAAATGTATGCTAACGCAGCGTCGCACACCCGTTTATCGACGTGAGACTGAACAAGCGTATACTGGTCCATAAACATGCACAGAACTTTATTTACAAACAGATAGCTAACACATTACACCACACATTCATCTACAAACACATACCTGTACAGTATTTACTGTACAACAGTACTGTTCTGCATGCGTTTGTAGGTCCGTCCGTAAGTCCGGATTGCCGTAAGTTGAGGGCATCGTAAGTCGAGGACTCCCTGTATTCATCTTTTTAATTTCTAGTGATTTTATGCATTTTGCATCAATCTCTGTCACTTAAAGATATTTCAAAAACATCAACACAAACAAAAGTTTTTTGGGGGGGTTTAATATGAGAGTAATCAACTCAAATTACTTGTGGAAATCCTTTGGGCTGCAGTTCAGTCTGAACTGATGTTGTCTTTATGTAATCTGAAGGCATCTGCTGCCCATGAGAGTGAAGACACCCCTGATGGGCAGCGGTTGTTATTTGTGCAAATGCTGCTCTTGTACTAGGCGAGCTTGACCCATTGCTTCCAGCCTGCTGCATCTGCATCTGTCTGCAAGTCAGCCAGAGGGAGAGGAAGACATATTCAGACTTCTTTTCTCTTCTGTCCCAGTGTACTGTGCATCCCAGTCCTGGCTCAATCTGAGCGTCATTTTCTGCCTGGGTGCACGCTGAAGTAAGTAGAACATTTTCAAGCAGATGCCTTTCAGTATTTCGCCTCGCTCGTATCTTCCTACACACACAGACACACACACAAACTCGCTTTGTGGCTTACAGGTACGTGCACAGTTTGTGATAAAGCTGGCTGTGCCTCCTCTTTGGGGAAATCATTAACTGTTGTTATATAAGTGTTGGTTAAAGTCAGTGTAGCATCTTTGCCTTTGGACTACGTGTCCAGAAGTGAGCGTTGGACATCGGCACACTAAGGTCACCTGGCATCAGAGAGTTGTGTGTTTGTAGAATTGGTATCTGGTATCAACTCTGGCTAAAAAGCAGAAAGTGGGTGATAATGCTTTTGTCCATGTCTGTACAACTCATCCTCACTCGGACATGTTGGTCTGTATGTGTTTGTGTCTGTTACCAAAATATCTCAAAACCCACTGAACAGATTTTAATGAAGCTCTCAAAAAGTCATCTTTGTATCTACAGCTGTAACTCTTTGTCTTCTGGAGTGAACTCAATTCAAGATGGCCACCACAGCTAAGCAAATTTAGTAAATACAAAACTGGCTATAACTCAGTCATTTTTACAGATATTGAGCTGAAATGTGGAGTGGTAGTAGCTGGGAGTCATCCCCAAAACATATTTTGAGTGTTATCTAGGGCTGCACCAATAAATCGGCCCCGATTTCCATTAATTTTGGGTGATTGGCGATGGGCCGATACCGATTTTACAGATTTGTTTGTAGTTTTAACAATTGTCTGAACTTCATTTATATTTCAGAGCACTACCTCATGACCAGTTAAAGCAAGTTTGTATTGTTTCTAGGATATTGTTCAAGGGCACGTTTTTCAATAAAATAATATTGGAAAATTCAAGGTGCATCGTGACCTTATAACACCTGACCGTGTCGCTTATAAAACAAAACCAGTATCGGCCAAAATTGGAATCGGTAGATCAGGATTTTTAGAGATCGGTGATCGTGGTTGGTGATCGCACATAAAACTGCAATTGGTGCACCGCTAGTGCTAACAAATCGTGTGACACCTCGCGATATGTTACATACAGTATAACGGGTAAATTATCATAAGGATTTTTTTTCTACCGATGCCCACTGAACTATACATATACTGTATACAGGTAGTCCCAGACTTACGAGCGCATCGACATACGAGGTTCCAGACTTAAGAGCTGACTAACGAACAGTAAAGTTGTACAGAACATACAGAACTGGTATGTGTTTTAGATGAAAGTGTGTTAGCTAAAAGTTTGTAAACAAGTTTCTGAGCATGTTTATGAACTAGTATGTACATTTGTGTTGAAAAACGAGTGTTCGTAGTAGCGCTAGCATAAATTTTCCGACTTACGACCGAAAATCCGGACATACGAGCGACACGTGTTTCGTGTTCCGACATACGAGATTTCGTCTTACGAGCTCCTCGCAGGAAGCTCGTAAGTCGGGGACTATCTGTATATATATATTAAGAGTTCCAGGAACTCGTCTTAAGGTCAGAGGTGACAGGGCGTTCTCTGTAGCAGGCCCAAGACTCTGGAACGAGTTACCTCTGCTCGTCAGACAGGCCCCCTCCCTCGGTTTTCAAATCCCGTTTAAAGACCCATTACTATTCTGTTGCTTTCAACACCAGCTGATCTGTGTTTGGTCGTTTTATTTATGATCTGCAATGTTTTAATGTCTTTTGTTTTGTACTTTATTGTGTGTGTTGCCTGTTGTTTGTTTGTTTGTTTGTTTGTACAGCACTTTGGTTTGGCCTTGTCGCTGTTTAAAGTGCTTTATAAAGAAAATGGTATGGTATAAATATATATATATATTACCATTATTAGGATAATGGTACTTCAGAACTCTGAGATGATCGATGGTGGCAATATATATTGTTTCAAAGGATGTTGACTGAGCCTGCACCATAAAACATTTTATTTTCCACTAAGTTTTTTGTTTATTCCTAACTGAAACACTTTGTCCTCGTGAAGAAAGCTGCAGTGCTCTCAGCATTGACAGAAAGGATATCCTGGCCCATCTGTCATCAGTCTCTTGCATGAGTCAGCAGATTCTCCATCTCTAATTAAAGGGGGGTGGGGATATTCTTCGATTATCTCAGTGGCTCAAAGACCTCTTTTGTGCCTGGCAATCTGTGGCGTTCCCATGCACAACCAGGTCCAAGCTGTCCTAAACCAGATGAGGGAATGTCCTGTTTTATCAGATCTCTGTACAAACTGCTATGGGTCACATTACATGAGGCCAGGCCACCTCAGAACTCTGTATGGAAACACTATCAGTGTTGTGAGGCCTACAGGTGTGTTGCTCACACAGAGGAATGAAGACACCAAATCCACCTGAATTCAGGACTGGGTTCTAGGGGAGCACATTTTTGTGTTTTATTAAACCCTTGACTTGTTCAAAGTCAGACACTTTTTACATCATTATCCTGTCAACTTGCTTAATTTAAGACTTTTTAGAATGTAAAGAGAAAAAAATGTATTCCAATGGAAAAGAGTTATTCCTGTTGTTGGGTAAATACACAGAATAATTTACCACATCTTGGTCAGTTGGTTTGTGGACCTGTCTGTTGGTTGCCACCAAAAAGAAAAGGGTGATCATGTTTTACCCTTATTTGTGTGTTTGTTTTTGTCATTGTCAAAATACCTGACGAACCATTGTTTTTAATGAAACTCTAAAGAAGTACCGTAATCACAAACAAACTTTTGGAGTTAATCCAATTTAAGATGGTTATCACAGTCAGCTGTCATTGGCTAACATAAAAATGACTAACTCAGCCAATCTAACAGATCCTGAGCTAGAATTTGGTGTGGTAAAGTAGCTGAGCAACATTCACAATAAGTACTTAAAGCACTATCTGTTGCAATAAACAATAAATCAATTAATCGCATGATAAATTAAAAACGTCAACTTCATTTTCATTTTTTGGCTTTATCATTTCTTCGTCTTTCTTCCAGTGCTCTTCACTGACCCCTCCCTTTCTCTTTAAAATCTGTTTTAATCGTACAAATTCGCATTTTTGGATTGTTAAAAGCAGCTAAGCTGAGACGCTAAGCTACGAGCTAAGCTAGCAGGCCAACCTCGGGGAAAAAACCTCTGTCTTGTCGAAGCTCCAAAATTCACGATTGAAACCCGTGCCTTTGTGTAAAAAGTTGTTTTTCTTTGCAAAAAGAAACTGAGAACTTGTTCACAGATTTTTTATTAAAAGCTTTGTGTGAAAAAATGCAATGCTAAAGAGCTCAAACCACACAGAGCGTCCACCATTTTGATAAACAAATAAAGGAAAGAGAGACAGCCCATGTCACGTCAAGGGGCCTCCGTCCCATTTTTATTAAAGAGGCACGCTACTCACTCCCTCACTATCCATCCTTCGGTTCAAACAGTCTTATACTGCCATCTGGTGGTCGAAAAAGGTTCTACACGCAAAACAAATTGACCAACATTTCTTCTTAAATTTGACAATAATTACTAATTATTTTCAAATTTCAAATACAGTACAGTATTATTGTTTATCGCAATGATTTCTGAGACAATTTATAGCCCAGAAAATTTTGTTATCGTGACAGGCCTAACTACACATTCTTGAGACGTTTGCTTAAAGGCTTAACACTAACTGTTGGTCTTCACCTTGTTTGTCTTTTATCAAAATATTTCATGAAGTCGTGGACAACCCTCAGGAAGTAATCATTTACCATGTGTACATTTGCACAACTACAAATGATTAACTTTTAGTCAGCATAATTTAGGAGAATCACCACAGCTAGTCAGCCTTAACCAACACAAAAATGACTTTGATTTAGCTCCCCTGACATCATCTTTTAACTTTTCATAAAATGGCACAACATATATAAATTTTAAGATTGAACTATGATCGTTTTTGTGAAAACAATGTTAAATGAATGAAAATTCCTCTCAAAAATAGTTTAAATTTAGCGCCGTTTTTTTTACACGGTAAATCCGTATTTTTCCGGTCACGTGACTGTGACGTCAGATCCAGATATTGTGTCAGCCTGGTGTCAGCGGGTGGCTTTGGAATTGAGATTCATTTTCTTCAAGAATGGCTTTTTTTCTGTAACACTTGAAAATGCCGTCAGCTTGTGTCGCATTTGGGTGCTCTAATGTCGCCAGTGAAGAAGTGAGCCTTCACACTTTTCCAAAAGATGAGAAACTTCATCAAGAATGGACCAAAAACGTCCAGAGAACCAGAGACAAATGGACTCCGAGTAAAACCTCTGTTCTCTGCAGCAACCATTTTACAGCAGACTGTTTTGAAGTTACACCTAGTTTACAAAAATCTCTCGGCTTAAAAGTAAGATTCAACAAAGTTTTGAAACCGGGTTCTATTCCTACTATTTTTAAAAGGAAATCTACAGAAGAAAGTGAAGCTACCACATCTAAACCCAGAAAAGATAAACTCACCAGAAAATGAGTAAGTCTTTCTGTAAACATAATCGGTGGAGTATATACTGTTTTAGATTAAACAACGTCAGTTTTTTATTCACGGAGTGTTTATTGAGAGTGTTGTACGATGCGACCGTGCCTCGCTTCTTTGTTAGCTGATGACAAAGAGGCTACATGGCTAAGCTAACCGCTATTAGCTATTGTGGTTTAAATAATCCTTATAAAAATCACTATTCCAATTATCTAGTTTCCAATAACTTTATCCGATGCAGACTAACCATTGGATTGCTTATATTCATGCGAGTACTGACAATAATTTCGTCTTCTACGAGGCTAATATGCATTAGCCGTGACGCACTCGGTAATAAAATTACTGGTAGTAATTAATTTTTTAATGCTGTCTGCGCATTCAATTTACATCAGTATGTATTTTTTATTCACTGAGTGTTTATTTATGAGAGTGTTGGACGATTTACTGTCTTAAAACGAGAAATCGCAAACGCGAACGTGCCTCGCCTCGTAGTTAGCAACTGACAATAACAAAGAGGCTACATGGCTAAGCTAACCGCTATTAGCTATTGTGGTTTAAATAATCCTTATAAAAATCACTATTCCAATTATCTAGTTTCCAATAACTTCATCCGATGCAGACTAACCATTGGATTGCTTATATTCATGCGATTACTGACAATAATTTTGTCTTCTACGAGGCTATTATGCATTAGCCGTGACAAAAACACAAGAGCCACATGAATTTCAACGCACGTTGTTTTTACAGCAAAAACGGTGTATAAATAAGTTTTCCATTGATAGAGTATACTGTACAGTACTGGGATTTCAAAAAGAATCAAACTTGTAATGCATATATTGACCAAAGTTACTTTACCTAGATGAAACAAAGTAATCTTTTTTATTTCTTTTTCCAGAGACAACCTTATGAAAAGTACAGTAAATTTACTAATTTATTCATGTAAAAAATACAAATCAAATCCTGGCATGTAATCTATTCATGAATGATCCAGTGGTATCTTGTCATATATTTTAAGTTATACTTTATCAGAACATTAGAACATTAGTATGTGTAATTTAGAAATTTCTTCTGTGCAAATTGATGTAAAATACTTTATGTAACAGTATTTACATATCCACTTTTGCGTATCTAATGCAAAAGTTTATTTTTAAAAAGAATTGAATACATTATGTAAAGATAACATTAAAATTTTGCCAAACAATAACTGTTGTTATATATCTCTGTCTAGGACATTTCTGAAATTATGTCGAAAATGCCTGACACCACAATCGCGACATCTGAAGAACTGGGCCCATCTACTATTCAAATTTTTGAGCCTACAATCATGCACATTGCCAAGGTAAACATCTATCTCAAAATTATCATTTATTCTTCTTCTTCTTTCAGCTTTTCCCTTTTCAGGGGTCGCCACAGCCAGTCATTCTCCTCCACCTCACTCTGTCCTCTGCCCTCACTCCAACTACCTTCATGTCCTCTATAACTGCATCCATATATCTCCTCTTTGGCCTTCCTCTTTGTCTTTTTCCTGGCAGCTGCATTTCTAACATCCTTCTACCAATATACCCACTGTCCCTCCTCTGGACATGTCCAAACCATCTCAGTCTGGCCTCCCTAACTTTATCTCCCAGTTGTTCAACATGTGCTGTACCTCTGATGATCTCATTCCTGATCTTATCCATCCTTGTCACTCCTAAGGAGAACCTCAGCATCTTCATTTCTGCACTTCCAGTTCTGTCTCCTGTCTTTTTGTCCATGTCTCTGTCTCCAGACCATACAACATAGCTGGTCTCACCACTGTCTTGTAAACTTTTCCTTTGACCTTTGCTGACACCTTTTTGTCACAAATCACTCCTGAAACTTTTCTCCATCCACTCCATCCTGCCTGGACTCTCTTTTTCACCTCTTTACCACACTTCACATTTTCCTGGACAGTGGACCCCCAGAACTTGAAGTCCTGAACCTTTGTGACCTCTGCTCCTTGTAGCCTCACTGTTCCACTGGCCTCCCTCTCATTCACACAAATGTACTCTGTTTTACTACGGATGAATGTTATTCCTCAGGCATTTTCTCAGCCTCAAATATTCTAATAACTATTTGAGTCAGAAAAAACAATGCCATCTCTCCTAGACATTTCAAAAACCTCCACTGGTATTTCCTGAAATTCTCAATTTACAAGTGGTAAATATGTAAAAAAAAATCTAAATAGTGTTTGTGAATTATATATATATATATTTTCTGTTTTCTTAGAATTCTCAAACCACACAAACAACGTACAAAACAAGATCTGTCAGAGTACAGAAGATACTAGAGGATCCTTCATATGGTAAGTCATTCTACAAGATCTCACAAATCTCTTTAAAACTTTAAGCATTATAATTAACATTTCTTTGATGAAATTTTGTTTTTAATTAGACAATGACATGAAATGAAATTTGTTAAGAACTTTATTATCACAAAACGCTGAACTAATACAGATGTCAACATCATCATCATCAACTTTATTTGTAAAGCGCTTTAACACAGCCACAGCTGAAACAAAGCGCTGGACACTAGCTACAAACAAGATAAAAAAGAAAAGTGTAAAAACAGAACCACCAAACTAATACACAGCGAACTAAAATTTCTATTTAAAATACAATAAAATGACAAGTCATCAGGGCATAATACAATCATATTGTTTTTGTATGTGTGTTTGTTTTTTTGTTTGTTGTTTATTTGACAGTCTATGTAGAAGATGTTTGGACGAAGGTACTATCTCTCTGCAAAGGTGAACCAGAGGACCAGGCTGGAGAAGAAGTTGTCGTTCCACCTCCACTCAGCAGCGACTTCCAGCGACCCGACATAGACACAGCAGTTGCAGAGAGACGGTCCAGATACCATTGATCATTCAAGCAGAGGCCACTTGAAGCCAGTGTAAGCACCTGCTGCTCCTCCTCCTGCTGCTGCTGCTGCTGCTGCTGCTGCTGCTGCTCCTCCTGCTGCTGCTGCTGCTGCTGCTCCTCCTGCTGCTGCTCCTCCTGCTGCTGCTGCTCCTCCTGCTGCTGCTGCTCCTCCTGCTGCTGGTGCTCCTCCTGCTGCTGCTCCTCCTGCTGCTGCTGCCGTAAAAGTATTTTTGATCCGAGTCACGACACATGAAGGAAGTGGTACTCTGACGTGTCGTCCAAGATGCCCATAAACCATAAGGACAAATGCCTGTAGGCTATGTAACGATATTTTCTGCAAAATATGCATGGTTATGTTTAGTTACGATATTTTCTGCAAAATATGCATGGTTATGTTTAGTTACGATATTTTCTGCAAAATATGCATGGTTATGTTTAGTTACGATATTTTCTGCAAAATATGCATGGTTATGTTTAGTTACGATATTTTCTGCAAAATATGCATGGTTATGTTTAGTTACAATATTTTCTGCAAAATATGCATGGTTATGTTTAGTTACGATATTTTCTGCAAAATATGCATGGTTATGTTTAGTTAGTAAATATGTGTGGTGATTTTATGGTAAGTATTTGTGTATTGATATTTCATAAATTTTAAAACAGTTTCATACTCACTGATGTTGTTGTGAATGTTGAGCGTCATGCCTCCTGAAGTGGTCGATGAAGGTCATGTTTGCAATTCTTAGGACTTGAACATTCAGACAACATGCCTCAAAATAAGACAGTTGGGTCACGCATGTCACATCTTCAGCCATACGAAGAATTTCTTCCATAACCTCTGGTATTTCTTTGCAACATTTACATTCAATAACCATTGGCAATGGCTGGCAATTTTTACAGGTACACCTGTAAAAAGAAACTTATTTTAGTTGATTTTATACAGTGATTTTTTTCTTAATCTTTTTTAAATAAAATTACAATAGAACATAAAAAAAACAATTGGAAACAGAGATGTACATGTACACCTGGAAAAATAAACATGTTTTACTTGATTTTGTATAGTCATATTTTTCTGAATTTTAGAGTTATTGTTATTGTAAATATATACTGTACTTATATAATCTTTGTGATATAACAGTTACGCTTTATTTGCAGTGGCGAAACAGTTACTTTACATTCATTATAGTTTTCTATTTTAATATGCTGGTGAAGATTCTCAGTCGTCCAGGACATGCTAAAATCACAAAAGGCGTTCAATACAAGATTTCTATTTTAATTGAATGAAAAGTATTTATATGATTAAACAAAAATAGGGTGAATATCATATTGTTTTAATTTGGATGTAGTGTCCAGTGAAAAGTGTTTTGTTTTTTTCATTTTTATGAGTGACATAGTCGTGTCTGTAGCTCTTCATAACCATCAACAATCTGTCCAGTCAGCATTCAACGGTGCTACTATCCCAGATGTGCAACCTGTGGACTCATTTTAAACAAGTAAGTCAGAGTCAGAAAACTAAAATGTTTAAGCAGCAATTGAAAAATGAACAAAAACAAACCTGAAAACACAAACTGAAATATTTTGATTAAAACAGCTGAAAAGAAATACACCCTGATGATCCAGCTATGAAAATTTACGTTATTTTGACAGTATTTGACAGAATTTTATTTTTAAATGTAATGATTGTCATAAACTACAGTTTTATTAATACATGGTGAACATTCAGTGCATGTAAACATGCACATTACAACAGTGGAAATATGAAGGGTGTTTTTCAGAATGTATGTTTGAATAAACTTGTTTAAGTAAGTAAGGTTTATTTCTAGAGCGTTTATCACAGAAATAAAATCACAAAGCGCTGTACATTAAAATCAATGCTAAAAGTATACACAGAATAAAAAATACAAATATCAATTAAAAAAATACAATAAAATCAAGACATAAAAGCCTGAGCAAATGAAAGCGTTTTCAGGTAAATGAAACACAAACTTCAAAGGCACTGATTTTTTAAAATCTATTTAATATTGAATAATTATTAGATACATTAATTAAAGCATTACCATTCAGTGCTCTGCAGACGACTTAAATCGGCTTCCACCACTTCCGGCACCACTTCACCCTCCTCCTCAGAATGATCACTTTCTGAACAAGAAGGCTCAAATAAGTAGGGTTCCTGACCTAAATTAAAACCTACTGCTTCTTGCTCATCGCTAGAACTAAGTTCTCCTTCAGAAACTGAGGACAAGTCACTCAGATCTACACTATAATTGCTCAATTCGTCATCGGATTCTACAGGCTCTGCCATTGTTGTTTGCTAGGTAAATTTGCGAGGCTTCTGGATCTGACGTCACAGTCACGTGACCGGAAAATCCGGATTTACCGTGTAAAAAAACGGCGCTAAATTTAAACTATTTTTGAGAGGAATTTTTATTCATTTAACATTGTTTTAGCAAAAACGATCATAGTTCAATCTTAAAATTTATATATGTTGTGCCATTTTATGCAAAGTTAAAAGATGATGTCAGGGGAGCTTTGAATGTACATATATTGATCTAAAGTTTGTTGTGGTGGTTAGATGAGTCATAATACTGTTTACAGTCTCTGTTTACATTTATTAATACTGTTTACTTTTATTACTACTGCTTACATTTAATTACTACTGTTTACATTTACAGTACACTACTCTAATATCTACACCACTGCTGATACATATACAGTGTGCTCTGAACGGTCTTATTTAGGGATGCCCAATGTGCCTTACTGCATATGCCACTTTTTGCCTCTATAACAACATCAACTACTACCTCATACATATACTGTGCACATTAACTCATACGCTGCTTTGCCACTTTGCAAATGTCAATGCTAGAAACCTTTAGTTTATTTTAGTTATACTTTTTATACTCTTTTTTTATACTAGTATGCAAAAACTCAGGACAGTATTATGTTCATTAAATGTTTAATGTTTTAGTTTTAGAGTTGGTGTAAATTTTCATACTCTTATACCACTATGCAAAAACTCAGGACAGTGTTAGTTTTACTATTTTATGCTTATGTCTATTATTATATGTTTCAGTGTTTCAATGTTTAGATGTTTACTGTTGCACCGAGGGACTGAGAGAAACGCAATTTCGGTCCTGTGTATGTCCTGTACAGTACATATTGCAGATCTGACAATAAAGTTGACTTTGACTTTTGACTTTGACTTTGATGAGAGTCATCCTCAACACTTACTCTGAGCCAAAACACATCTTATTTATTAACCCTTATTTAACCAGGCAAATTCCATTGAGATCACAGATCTCTTTTGCAAGGGAGGCCTGGAGTCTCAGTAGACTTTGCAAAACAGCATGAGATAATGTATAATGTCATTTACCAGGTTTGACCAAAGCAGCTAAAGCTTCATCTGTTCTCGTTATTAGATGGTCTAGGTTCAAAACCCTAGCATGAAAGTCAGTGGGCAATAATCATTATTTCAAGAAATGAATTTTAGTCCAAGTTTTGTGCTTGACATTTTTGTTATGTGGAAACAGTTTGAAATGGTGATGAATGGTTATTATAGTATGGAGGTAGTTTCTTATTTGATTAGGAGCATCTTTGGAAGTATCGTGGTATGTTTAATTGACTATTTGTCAACTTGTTTGTTCACTGACTTTACCAACATACAAAACTAGTAATTCAACTTGATGCGCAGATGTCATTAGGCCAAAATAAGAAATACATTTTGGTTCAAATCGAACATTTTTCTATCTCTATATCAAAATAAAAGAAACCATCCAAAGAAACCGTCCAAAGAAACCGAAAAATAAAGATAAGAAACCGTCCAGATGACCTGACTGAACATTGTTGGATTGTTTACCTGGATTACTGAGCATGAACCTTGATAAAACGCAATTGTCTTTACAGAGGCGACACAGTGGCTCAGGTGGTAGAGCTGTTGCGTCTCAGCAAGAAGGATGTCAGGTCGAATTCCAGACCATGAGCTTTCTGGGTGTAGTTTGCATGTTCTCTCCGTGCATGTGTGTGTTTTCTCCGGGTACTCCAGTTTCCTCCCACAGACCAAAAACATGCATGTTACCCCTGTCCCCTGTACCCCTGTCCGAAAAACAAAAAGTCACAAATCTGGGAGTGATAATGGATCCTTCCATGAAACTCAACAGTCATGTAAACATGATCGTCAAATCCTGTTTTTTCCAGCTGAGGCGTCTGTCTAAGCTGAAGCCCATATTATCCAAAAAGCACCTGGAGACAGTGATTCACGCATTCATTACATCTAGGCTTGATTACTGCAATTCCCTTCTGCTTGGCGTCAGTCAAGCCACCATTGCACGATTACAACTGGTTCAGAACGCAGCTGCCCGATTTTTAACCAGCACACGCAAAAGAGAGCACATTACACCAGTCTTGGCCTCCCTTCACTGGCTACCGGTTCATCTTCGAATCCAATTCAAAATTCTCATGTATGTCTACAAATCGCTGAACAGTCTCGCCCCCGCCTATCTCTCGGATCTGATACACCCATATGTCCCTCCACGTGCTTTGAGGTCAGAGGATCAGGTACTCTTAATAGTTCCAGAAACTCGCCTTAAGCGCAGGGGTGACAGGGCGTTCTCTGTAGCAGGCCCAAGACTCTGGAACGAGTTACCGCTGCTCATCAAACAGGCCCCCTCCCTCTCGGTTTTCAAATCCCGGTTAAAAACTCACTACTACTCCATCGCTTTCAATGCCAGCTGATTTGTATTGGATCGTTTTATTTATGATCTGCAATGTTTTTATGTTTTTCGTGTTGTACTTCATTGTCTGTGTTGCCTGTTGCGTGTTTGTTTGTCCAGCACTTTGGTGTGGACTTGTTCCTGTTTAAAGTGCTTTATAAATAAAATGGTATGGTATGGTATGTTAGACTGATCGGTCACTCTAAATTGTCTCTAGGTGTGAGTGAGAGAGGGAATGGTTGTTTGTCTAATTTGTTTCTTAGTGTCCCTGTGATGGACTGTAGACCTGTCCAGGTGTCCCCTGCCTCTCGCACAGTGACTGCTGGAAATGGGCACCAGTGATTCCCACAGTCTGGAAAGGAAGAAGTTAGTAAAGATAATGGATGGATGGATGTTTATGTGTTTTACTTCCTTTAGTGTTGGGTTTGAGGGGTGGCCAACTACGGTTCTCAGCTGTCAGTTAAAAATGTTTTGTTGACTGCAAATCAACGATTAAACTACAATAATTAAATTATTGTAAAATTGTGCTAATACAGTTTGCACTACTTCTCATACTTGCACTAATGTTTGTATTACATCACTGCCTATAATCATAATACTGTTTACATTCTCTGTTTACATTTATTAATACTGTTTACTTTTATTACTACTGCTTACATGTAATTACTACTGTTTACATTTACACTACTCTAATATCTACACCACTGCTGATACATATACAGTGTGCTCTGAACGGTCTTATTTAGGGATGCCCAATGTGCCTTACTGCATATGCCACTTTTTGCCTCTATAACAACATCAACTACTACCTCATACATATACTGTGTACATTAACTCATACGCTGCTTTGCCACTTTGCAAATGTCAATGCTAGAAACCTTTAGTTTATTTTAGTTATACTTTTTATACTCTTTTTTTATACTAGTATGCAAAAAACTCAGGACAGTATTATGTTCATTAAATGTTTAATGTTTTAGCTTTAGAGTTGGTGTAAATTTTATGTTCATTGAATGTTTAATGTTTTAGTTTTAGAGTTGGTGTAAATTTTCATACTCTTATACAGGTAGTCCCCGAATTACGAGCGCTCTGATCTGCGAGGTTCCAGACTTACGAGCTGCGAATTTTTGGAAAAAACGAAAAAAATACTGAGTTTTCATGTGTTTTTTCACTACAGTTAGCAAGTTAAGCATATAAACACACGTTTCCGATCATTTTTATGCACTCAAAAGTAGTTTTTAGATGAAAATAGAGTGTTTTTAGGTGCGCTGGCGAAATTTACGAGCGGACTTCCGGGTTGCGAATTTTTGGAAAAAACGAAAAAAATACTGAGTTTTCATGTGTTTTTTCACTACAGTTAGCAAGTTAAGCATATAAACACACGTTTCCGATCATTTTTATGCACTCAAAAGTAGTTTTTAGATGAAAATAGAGTGTTTTTAGGTGCGCTGGCGAAATTTACGAGCGGACTTCCGGGTTGCGAATTTTTGGAAAAAACGAAAAAAATACTGAGTTTTCATGTGTTTTTTCACTACAGTTAGCAAGTTAAGCATATAAACACACGTTTCCGATCATTTTTATGCACTCAAAAGTAGTTTTTAGATGAAAATAGAGTGTTTTTAGGTGCGCTGGCGAAATTTACGAGCGGACTTCCGGGTTTACGAGAGAAATGGCGGCCGTTCCAAATTACGAGATTTCCGGTTTACGAGCGCCCCCTTGTGACGGATCTCGCTCGTAAATCGGGGAATACCTGTACCACTATGCAAAAACTCAGGACAGTGTTAGTTTTACTATTTTATGCTTATGTCTATTATTATATGTTCAGTGTTTCAATGTTTAGATGTTTACTGTTGCACCGAGGGACTGAGAGAAACGCAATTTCGGTCCTGTGTATGTCCTGTACAGTACATATTGCAGATCTGACAATAAAGTTGACTTTGACTTTGACTTTGATAATGAAGTTCCCCTTGTAGTTTCAACAATAGCCGTGTTTCCATCAAGGTTTCTAGCTGCGCATTTTGAAGTATCGCAGCAGAAAAGCTTAATGGAAACGTCAAAATCCGAATTTACTTCCTCAACTTCGCCAAAAAGTTGATACGCTCGCTTGAGGTGTTTTTTGGGATCTTCGAAAATGAGCAGATGCGCAAAACGACAGATGGAAACAGATTTTCCGACTCAGTTCTGCCGTAGCGAACATTCACGTCACGTGACGTTCAGCTGTTTCCGCTCCGGACAACATGTAACATCGCTAAAACTAGTTGGCATGACAGAATAAATACAACTTGCCCGATAGCAACACATACCTGAAATATTCTCTCCATTTTGACGAGATGTGTGGCCGGGTTCTGTTTTCAACCGCTACTTCCTGTTTACTGTAGACATGCGTAACGCTGACGTCTGACGTAATGACGCTGACGTCTGACGTAATGACGCTGACGTCTGACGTAATGACGCTGACGTCTGACGTAATGACGCTGTGCGTGGCTTGGTAGATGCGCTTCAAGCCAGTTGATGGAAACACTTCTGCTTCGCATTAATTTGTATTTACATATTTGCGAGATTTCAAAAATTAGCTCAAAATTCGAAATGAAAATGGATGGAAACACGGTTACAGACAAACACATTTCTCTTTCTATCTAAAACTTGTAGTCAACCACTTCATTGTTTTAAAACTTGTGGAACATTCACATTTTAAAGTAAACTTTAGATGTAACATGGCGTCTTTGCTTCCTGTGTGCTGTTGTCACTTTGAAATGATTTAGTTGCTCAGACCTTACCTGAGTGAGCAACAAATGTTTTATTATATGACTGAACTGTCAGTTTAAAGTCCAAAGAGGGAGTATTCATACACATTGTTAAGACTTTGACCTATATCTCTTTTCTGTGAACAACAGTGTTTTCCAGCTTAACATTTAATAGTTTATGATCTGCTTGACTCATCAATGGTTTTTGTTGAGGACTCATATACAGGAGTACGTATATATAAGGTAACATTCCTGTATCGTACCTAAAAAAGTGAGCAGTGTCTGTTTGTGCAACTTATACAAAGAAACAAGGGTGAGAAAGAAAAAAATTTTGAACATAAGACCTGTTCTTGAAAGTTAATCTGTGTGGTTTGATATTGTCCCAGGAACAAGCCCCTGTGTGTTGATCCGATCCTTTGTGAATTTTAACCAGGTGTCTGATATGGGACAAATGACCCTTAGAAAGGTTTTGCTTTGACCTGAACTCAAGTAGAGAAAACCATGCCAGCCTGCTGCATGCCAGGGATTCCAGAGAACTGGGGCGTTCACTGGGCCACCTGATGAAAGAAAGTCAATTTTGACCCCAAAAAAAGAAAAGAAAAGAGTATCTGTTTTGCACCTTCTTTTGCATCATTTTTCCTCTTCATCTGGCTCTCTTATTAAGGACACTGATTGTTCAATCATATACAATTTAAGACTGTTTTTGTCCTGCTGAGATGAACTCAAAATGCACTACAACCTAGTTCTAGTGTTAGATCTACATCTATGTCTGGGCAGCTGTGGCTGAGTGGTTAGCACAATCGTCCTCCAATGCAAAAGTTGGGGGTTCGAATCCACCACCAGTCACATGCCGAAGTGTCCCTGGGCAAGACACTGAACCCTCATTGCCTCTGATGTGTGTCCCATTGATATATGAATGTGATAAAGCTCTGATTAGTCTCTTTAGAATGATTTGTTCAGCTTTGTATAGATCTAGTAGAGTGCTGTGTGAATAAGTAGAGGACACAGTTTGTAGTGTAAAATGTGTTAAGTGTCTTGATAAGATGGAAAGCCCAATATAATTACACTCCATTTATCTACACTTTGGTTCTAAATGTAGAAGTGTTGATTAAATGTTGATTAAAATATTGCTGTATGAAATGGGAAAGCCCTTTGAATAGGTGGTATGTTATCACAGAAGTGACATCAGTATGAATCAGTATATGTGGGCAGCTAGTTATGTTTATGTTTATTAAATTTGTTCTTTTTTTTTTTTTACAAAAAACAATACAAAACAATCCCATAAATGATAATGTACAAAATATTAAAAAATGAAAGGTAGCAGAAAGAAGAAAAAATTGTATTATATCTACCCCTTTTTTTTCAAACAATCAGTTTAAACAATAATAATCTTCCAGTAACAGAACAAAATGAATAACTCTTTCTAATTTTCTAACTAATACAATACACATTACGCTATTTCATCTTTTTTTTTAAACAAATTTGTTTTGATCATTTTCTTAAATGTAAACATTGACTTGGCATTTTTAACTACATTCTCCAAGCCATTCCATAATCTAATTCCCTGGATTGAGGTAGAACGTCCCTTCAAACTAGTTCTGAATTGTGGTTTTACAAATATATCTGTCCCCTTAAGATTATAACAACTTTGTCTTTTAACAAAATGCATTTGGATATTTAAAGGTAATGTGTTATTCTGAGCCCTATACATAACTGATAAAATATTATAATCTACCAAATCATGGAACTTCAATAACTTCAGTTGATAAAATAATGTGCTTGATGGATGACAGTAATGTTTTCTAGTGATAATTCTTACAGCTCTTTTCTGTAATACAAAAATAGGCTTTGTGATTGTTTTACACGCTTTCCCCCAAACATCAATACAATAGATTAAGTGTGGAACGATGATTGTGTTATACAACAAATACAACAAATACAGAGCTTTATCATCGGGGAACTCCACCGTCAACCAGAGTGAACCTACAGAGTGAAAATACATTGTCATCATTTTCAGGACTCTTGGATCCTCATTAGCGTTGACCTTGGCCATTCCCCGACACCCGCGAGAATGTTTACGGATCTCATCGGAGGAGCTGTTGATTATTCCATCCTTATCAGAACTTTTACGGTGACCTCGAGAGCATCTATGAACATTGCTCATTGTTCTCGGTGTCTCCCCGCTCTGCAGACTGTCTACGTCATTATGTGCTTATCTGTGCGAGGTGTTTTTTAATATTATAATTTTTTTTCTCATGAAGAAAGATTTTAAAGGGGACCAAATGTAGGTCATATAATTTTTTGTGGTGTATCTGTGGGCTTTCCAGACCATTTTCATTAAATTTTATACACAAAATAATGCTTATATAATAAAATATCCCCTTTCTAATTCTGCCAAATTTCACTTCCGTTCTAAACGACGGTTTATGAATAATGAGGTCTGAAAGCCACGCCCTACAAAGATCTATTTACATTAACTACGCCCTCTGTAACAGCCAGTATCTCTAATCTGTTGTTGTTTTAAAATTAGCTCTTTTTTATTACTCATTTGACTTACTGTTAGTGCTAGTAGCTTAAGATAACTTACCAAAAGCCCTCTGCGCGCGCCGCCATTTGCAGCTCCTTTTTTTAGCATTAGCCCACCTCCGAGGCTAATGATAGCTTTTCCTCCTCCGAGCAAGTACTTCTCCCTCCGAGCGGGCGGTGCTAGCTCCGCTCGTTGCTTGCGGCGCTTTTGGGAGCGATCACTGCTTCAGTCCACACACACACAAAGTTCACAGAGTGTCTCCAGTTAATTTATCCGCATGAGGCAACCTCTGACCGGACCCCCGGACCTCAAAAGCCAGTAGCTCCCAGCAACTCCCGCACGCAGATGGTGTCTTCGCCGGCGGTCTGCGAAACAAAAGGCTTAAAAAAAAAAAAAAGATGCCACGACCGGGAAGCGAACTCGGGTCTTTCGGGTGACGAGTCCAATTCACTACCTCTAGGCCAACCGGGCAGTTATGCAAAAAGCAGTCTTTCATCGTATAAGAAACAATCACAACCACCTACATTTAGAACGCTGAAGTTTTGATTAGATTTTGATGAAGTGAAAAGTATTCTTAAACTAAATAAGTTGCTAATATGAAAAATATATCAATCAGTGGTGCTTGTACGTTACAGACTGTCGCCCCGCGAGAGTGTGTGTGTGCACAGTTTCAACGAGACAGAGTTCAAACAAGGTAATAAAACATTCTGGTTTTACTCGAGATGTGCTGCATGGCTGGAGCGGGGCAAACCCCTAGCCCCCCGGGAGCTAAATAAATGAATAAATAAATAAATAAATGACCGCCAGGTCAGCTCCTAAAACGCAAGGCAACCGTGACATCTTTTATACTCAAGTGGGTGGAGCATCACCAGGGGTTGCTAGGTGAGGGGTTGGACTCAGGTTTGAGGTGATTGACTGCGGTATTGTGACGTCACAAAACGCAGGAAGTGTGAAACGAACTGTTTTTAATCACAGACAAATAAATCTACTTAGAGTAAATAAACCACTGGGTGCATTTTTTTGGCACAAGGACTGTTTTTTATGAAGTAAATACCCAAAGTTGAGTAAAATAACATTAAAAAGTGAATTTTGCATGTGTGGTCCCCTTTAATAGGAATTTTTTCGCCTCCATTTCCTAATGTGTCTAATTTCATTACCTTTTGTCTGTCTAGCAGATCTCACTTGTAAATGAGTCTTCGAGGCTCAATGTGACTTATCTGTCTAAATAAAGGTTGAATTAATCATTCAAAAGGTCTCTGACTTTGTACAGTACTGCAATAGATTTAGCTATTTTTATTCTTACATAATTTATGTGTTGTTTCCATGTTAGTTTGTCATCAATAATAACACCCAAAAACTTCACCTCACTCACCCTTCAAATCTCAACACCCTCAATTTTGAATGGAACATCAACAGTTTTCTTTTTATTACTGAAAATCATGTAATTAGTTTTTTCTAGATTTAATGATAATTTATTGATTTTAAACCAAGTTTGTATTATGACAAATTCTGCCTTCATCAATTCCAACTTTGTTCTATATCTTCACCTTTATTACCTTGTTTCTTGACTTCCTGCTAATGAACCTGACGACTATTGATGGTTTGATTTTTTGTGATTTACTGGGCAGGGTGTGACAGATTGAAATGTCCTCATGTTCTATGTCAATGTTCCTGCCCTGTAAAAAAGTAACTACTTGCTCCTCCAGAGTCTGTAGTTCTTCCGGCGGTGCATCCTTTGTTGTGTTAGGACCGGTAACAGCTTCTTTCCATGTCCGGCACTTAACATCAAGTCCTGTGATCACCAAGTTGTCTCGCTTAGTGTATTGTTCTAAGTCATCTATTTTTTGTTCCAGTTCAGCTATTTTATTGTCTTTGCTAATTATCAGTTCTCTCAGTTGTTTTACTTCATCAAACAGACCGGCCTGGCGATCCATTTTAGCTGATAATTTTGCTAGTTCTTCACTCATAAAGTTTAATGATTTTTTTATTTCTTGCATTTCTGCAGAGTTGTTTCCCTCCGACTCTTGTGTCTTTTGTCCTTTATTTTTCATCATTACTTACAGAGTTTGTAGTCTAGTGGTAGCAGGTCTCTGGATGATGATTTGTTTGCTGAACCACGTGGTCAGTATAGATAGTTATCTATCAAGGAGCAAACTTCAGCATAAGATGATGTTTTTATTGTTCTTCAGATAAATCAGCAATAATACCAAATGTGTTATATAATCAACAAACTAGATAATTCAGTTGTTGTTGTGACTATAAAATAAAATGTGAGCTTCATGTGAACATTTCCTTGACGTTTGCCTCTGAAAATTATTTATTTTAAAGGGACACACAGCTCTTCACCCTCCACCAGCTTCAGAAACACCCGCTTTGGATGTTATCAACCATGAAATGGCCCTTATCAGTTATTATCATCCCCGTACGTAGCGGTCAGATTGCCCCTCCTGTACCTCCTAGGAGGTTTAAAGGTACGTTGTCACAGCAGATGACAGATGACAGCAGGATCCGTCTTTAGCTACGTGGTTAGGTTTAGATTAAAGGGTTTTGGGTTAGGTTTAGGGTCTTGGTTAGGTTCAGGCACAAGGGTAAGGGGGTTAGGTTTAGGGTTGGTCCTCTGGGTCAGGTTTAAGGTTAGGTTTAGGAAAACGGTTACATAAGCTGAAAAAAACAAAAACACAACACTTCCGGATTCACGAAAACACGCTGCCTACTCACAGCGATAATAATGCTGATAACTTACTTTTAAACATGCTAAGAGGTAGATTGGACAGTTTCACCGCTAGATATGGGGATGATAACAGCTACCGGTAATAACGCCCATTGTATGGACTGACAACATCCGAACCCGCTGTCAGAAAACAACTGCCTGACCTCAGACGTGAGTGCAAAATGTAGAGGCCGCCTGGTCTACTGGGGCAGAGGTAGACGAAAAGGGGAAAGCCTTCTGCAAAGTGAAGCATTGTGGGATTTACGGTAGCTAAGACAGGCTGACTTGTGTGCAGTCCTTCAAAATGCTAACAATGGAGAGAGGAAGTTATATTGTTCAAATGCTAGCTGTTTAAAAGATAGCATGAGCTGAGAGGCACAGACGACAACCGAATTCCTCACAACGAGGACAAGGAGAAAAAAACAACTATAAAAAGTAATAAATCATAGGTGAAATGCCACCCTCTTCAGTGAACGTTATATTTTTTGCACCGTATTTCACATCATCACAAAGGAGATCTTCACTCAAGTTGACTTCTGTTGTGTTTGTTGCTGAACAAGTTCCTTCTGGTTCTAATTTTTTGATTGAGTCTGCAAGTCTGAGTTCACCATGATACCATGAGTGGTATGTTGGCTGTACCACGGCACACAAAGTGGCTTAGCAGACTGGTATGTAAACAGTTGATGCAGTGTTGTTAGAAGGATGCGGCCCTCATCATACAAGTTGCGTGAGTCACAGAAAATAACCGCTACATTAAAAATCATTCATTTCATACTAAGTGCTGAATGGCAATCAGGTTTATTAAAATGTACACAATTGATATAAATACAAATATCAGTCCGGAAAGCTTTGAAAAGAATGAAGAAAGGGAAGGCAGTAGGACCTGATGACATACCAGTGGAGGTTTGGAAATGTCTTGGAGAGGTGGCAGTGAGGTTTTTGACTCAAATATTTAATGGAATATTTGAGGGTGAGAAAATGCCTAAAGAATGGAGAAGAAGTGTGCTGGTTCCCATTTTTAAGAACAAGGGTGATGTACAGAGTTGTAGCAACTACAGGGGAATTAAGTTGATGAGCCACACAATGAAGATCTGGGAGAGAGTTGTGGAAGCAAGGCTTAGACAAGAGGTGACTATCTGTGAGCAGCAGTATGGTTTCATGCCAAGAAAGAGCACCACAGATGCCATCTTTGCTTTGAGGATGTTGATAGAGAAGTACAGAGAGGGTCAGAAAGAACTCCATTGTGTGTTTGTGGATTTAGAAAAAGCATATGACAGGGTGCCGAGAGAGGAGGTGTGGTATTGCATGAGGAAATCTGGAGTGGCAGAAAAGTATGTTAGACTGGTACAGGACATGTATGAAGACAGCAGGACAGTGGTGAGATGTGCTGTAGGAGTGACAGATAGCTTCAAGGTGGAGGTGGGATTGCATCAAGGATCGGCTCTGAGCCCCTTCTTGTTTGCTCTGGTGATGGACCGACTAACAGATGAGGTCAGGCAGGAATCCCCATGGACTATGATGTTTGCAGATGACATTGTGATCTGTGGTGAGAACAGGGAACAAGTGGAAGAGAACTTGGAGAGGTGGAGGTATGCACTTGAAAGAAGAGGAATGAAAGTCAGCCGTAGTAAGACAGAGTACATGTGTGTGAATGAGAGGGAGGCCAGTGGAACAGTGAGGCTACAAGGAGCAGAGGTCACAAAGGTGCAGGACTTCAAGTACTTGGGGTCCACTGTCCAGGAAAATGGGGAATGTGGTAAAGAGGTGAAAAAGAGAGTCCAGGCAGGATGGAGCGGATGGAGAAAAGTTTCAGGAGTGATTTGTGACAAAAAGGTGTCAGCAAAGGTCAAAGGAAAAGTTTACAAGACAGTGGTGAGACCAGCTATGTTGTATGGTCTGGAGACAGTGGCATTGACAAAAAGACAGGAGAAAGAACTGGAAGTAGCAGAAATGAAGATGCTGAGGTTCTCCTTAGGAGTGACAAGGATGGATAAGATCAGGAATGAGATCATCAGAGGTACAGCACATGTTGAACAACTGGGAGATAAAGTTAGAGAGGCCAGACTGAGATGGTTTGGACATGTCCAGAGGAGGGACAGTGGGTATATTGGTAGAAGGATGTTAGAAATGCAGCTGCCAGGAAAAAGACACAGAGGAAGGCCAAAGAGGAGATATATGGATGCAGTTAGAGAGGACATGAAGGTAGTTGGAGTGAGGACAGAGGATGCAGAGGACAGAGTGAGGTGGAGGAGGATGACTCGCTGTGGCGACCCCTGAAAAGGGAAAAGCCGAAAGAAGAAGAAGAAGTATACCCCCCCCCCATTAATTTTTTTTAAATAATATGAAAACATGATTTATTGTTGAATCTTATCACATTCTCTAAATGGTTTTCAGAATCTGTTGGAATCCTGGCAAAAACCAATGCAGATTTGTTCCTGTCTTTGATTTTATACGTCTACCTTATAATGTTTTGCTAGTTTTTTGATACTTTGTTAAAAAAAAAAAAACTTTCTTTTGTTTTTTCTCTCTTTTGTTTTCTATTGTTTATTGTTTGTTTGTTTATTGTTTATTGTTTAAGGAAATTCTACCACTGCTGTTCATTGTTCTTTAGTTTTAGCAGGTCGCTTTCGTAAATGAGCCCATGAGGTTCAAAAGATTTACCTGACTAAATAAAGGTTGAATGAATGAATGAACATTAAGAGAGAATAATCTGAGTGACACCTAGTTTATAAAAACAAAGTTATTTTTTTAAATAATAAAAATAATGGAAATAAAAATAGTTTGTTTCAATTTTACAGTAGTCCCTCGCTACTTTGTGGTTCGTTTTTTGCAGATTCGCTCTATCGCGGTTTTTCAAAATAAGATTGGACATGTCACACAATTGACTGATAGATGGATGAGCTACACGATCGGCATGAAATTTTTATTTAAAATGAATTATTTTAAAATATTTAGCACCTTCTGCACATTTATGCAGCCCAGAGTTGCAGATAAAGCGTCCTCCTGCACCTTTGTACTGTATAGCCCACACTGCAGGGGCAAGCTTCCTCTGCAGCTGATCAGCTGATCTCCATGCAGAGTGGAGAAGTGGGCATAGCCAAGAATACTTGCAGGTGGCTGAGAGCAGCGGAGGCAAAGAGAGGGAAATCATGACATTCTGTGCTCTTTTAGAGCGTTTAGAGCTTAGAAACATTGTTGAGAATATTGCAAGAGTTTGAGACAGGTTTGAAACACCTTCATATTAATACAGGGAGTCCCCGACTTACGAACAAGTTCCATTCCTACGGCCGTTCGCATGTCGGAAATCGCCGTAAGTCGGAAAATACGTCCAAGCGGCACCTCATACGTACAGTACTTTATTTTACCAAGCACTTAGCCTATCCTAATACATTACCCTACAAAATGATCAAAAACCACATACAATTAGGAGCAATAATGAAGGAAAAAAGAGTTAATTACCTACTGGTATGCTGGTCTCCGTCTGTTAGCATGTTAGCTCTTGCACCTCCGAGATCTGCAGCTTCCAGTTGCTTCACTCGGTCCACAGCTCCTAACCTCCTCTGCTCTGTCTGCTCCGGTCTGCCCAAACCATGCGGTCTGTAGTAAATTTCCACTCCCCCTCCCTCCACCGAGTGCTCTCCCCCCTCCCCTCCTGTAAATTTAAAAGTGCATACGCGCATAAACGGCATAACTAGAAGCAATGCTTTTCAATGGGACGCATTCGTAAAGTTTAATCGCCGTAAGTCGACACCGCCGTA
>JBBPBX010005941.1:25796-37555 GCA_038048925.1 Garcialebias charrua
ATATATATATATACTAAAATGAACAACTACTTACTACTTGTGCTACTATTCCTACTTTGCAGTTTTGCACTTATCGCAGGGCTTCAGGGTATGGATCCCCGCGATAAACGAGGGACTACTGTATAAATACAAGTACTGTACATGCACAAGATACTCAATGCTGGAATTGGTATTGGCACAACCTTAGCTTAAAGTAATCATATACAGACAGGAAAATCATTAAAGTCATGAACTGTTACTGACTTTAATTTAACAAAACAGGAATGCAGTACTTTCCTTCCCTTTTTATTGATCACAGACTAATAAATTAAAATCAGTACATGTACTTCCAATTCCTTTTATATTCAGACACCTGTGATGACCATGGCCTGGATTGATGAGAATGTACCAATAAAACATCCATCCATCATCCATCCATCCATCCATCCATCCATCCATCCATCCATTATATTTTACCCACTTCTTCCTTTTTGGGTTTTCATTCATTCAACCTTTATTTAGGCAGGTTAATCCCATTGAGCCTAGAGGACGGGGGTCACTGTTACCCATGTCCAGCCAGCGCTGTGCGAGAGGCGGGGTACACCATGGACAGGTCTCCAGTCCATCACAGGAACACAGACAAACAACCATTCACTCTCTCACTCACACCTAGAGATAATTTAGAGTTACCAATCAGTCTAACATACATGTTTTTAGTCTGTTGGAGGAAACTGGAGTACCCGGAGAAAACCTGCATGGATGGAACATGCCAACTCCACCCAGAAAGGCCTCCAGACTGGGATTTGAACCAGGGTAACCTGCTCGCTGAGAGGCAGCAGCTCTACCAGTTGCACCACCGTGCTGCACAATAAAACATGTTACAAAATATTCACATTACTGGAAATTTTTAACTGTACAGTATCCAGTTGTAATCTAGCAAAAACAGGCAAATATGTATGTACTGTTGAATGCAAATACTGAATGTCAAGAAAAAAATCCCATTTGATTTTGGTAGATGTACAGTATACAGTACAATTATTCATTGCCATAATAAAATATAACTACTGTACTGTATATCCTCTACAGTTTTTACATGGAAAAATGTATTCTGTTCACTTAACAACTGGCTTTCATCTGATTTACTCAAAAGAAATGAGTGAAAGTGGCTTCATGATGTTGGATTTTGTACAAATGTATGAGTGGTGTAAATCCTCTTCACTGTTGTGGGGAGTGACTTTGTGTTTACTGCATGCAAAAATACAATTTACCACAAACTTATGGGAGAAAGACTTCATAAGAAATATTTTGGAAGGGAGTATAATTGTATGTTGGAAAGTTGGTTCAGCATGACATACCTGCTTCTTTCTTCTGCAGCGTTAATCAGCTACATGCATGCTCACCACAAAAAGACACTTTTATAACCTTTCTATAAATAGATGTTTAAGCTTCCTCATGTAGCACATCTGGAGTTCATTACAAGCTCTATTTTAGACACTCAAATTACAAGTCTATTTTTAGTTTGTTTCTTTGCTTGTGGTGTTTTGAGATTATTTAAGTGCATGTTCATTACAGTATGATGTAAAGTGCATCTAATGTATGAAACATTTTTATTTGGCCAACTCTCTTCAACCATCCAAAAACTCACAAGCTGGGAAAATAAATCAGATGGACATTTTATCGTTTGTCCTCGAAAGCAAAGGGAGTGATGTTTTTGGTGTGTCTGTCTGTCTGCATAGCATTAACAAAATATCTCATGAGCTAGTAAATAATTTTAATGAAATTCTCTCTAAGACAGTAATTCCTTCAAGGGTGTGAAGGAGGTTTAATGCTCCTTGTGTAGCCAAGAAATGGGCTCTCGTTGACGTAGTTGCACCTTGCAAATCACATCATTTCATTCTCTTAGGAGTTTCGTCCGCCACATCTCGACACAAGGCCTGGTCAAAACTTTTTCACACAGGGTTATGATTGGTTAGAAGTTTGTGGGCATTTGTAAAAGCACTTGAACAGCAATGTTGTGATTTTGCTTCAACTACTCTGCTTCCAAAAGCCGACTGTTGTGTATTCCATCAACATGGACAGTTTAGAGCAGGGGTGCTCATTACGTTGATCACGGTCTACTGGTAGATCGCAGCGTGACATTAAAAAAATATTTGTCAGCCTATCAAACATCCTGTCACTTGATTGACATACAGGGCAGCCATTCACAACCCTCATTCTCTCAAACCAGGTCTGAGAGATTTTCGTGTAAACACCATCCCTGCTCCCCCAACACGAAGGTGTGAAATTCTCCCGGTGTGAAGTTGCACATACAGACGGCTGCAGTCCAAAGTTTTTCTGCACTAACAACAGATTTAAATAATGGCAGAGAGCTGAGTGTTTTTCTGCTACTCACCATTTTTTAGCATGCAGGAGCAAAACTAATAAAATCCAGGGTCCAAAGAGACGTTATTCACCAGTTTGGACGTAACTGTGATCATGCAGTCGCTGCATGCACAATGAATACAGCTGAGCCCTGGGTTGCCAGATCAATTTTAAAAATGCCTTATTTACCACCTCCTTTTCTGTTGTGCACATGTTCAAGAAACACAAAACAAACGTCATCTTGCTCAAGATGAGAGTTCTGCAATGGAGTTAAATTCAAAGCAGTCTGCTCCTCAGACAAATAGTGTTAAATTATTATTTTATCTATGAATGTTTCTGTTAAGTTATTATTTTGTATATATAAATGTTTCTGTTCAGTGCCCTGAGATTACTTATTTTGTGAATTGATGCTATATAAATAAACTGAATTGAATTGAATCTTAGAACATCTTTACTCAGCACACACGACAGTTTAGGTCAAAATACTATCATTTTAAAGCCACAGAACTATAGTTCATAATTTCTTATCTGGCAACCCGACTGACATGGAAACTACAGCATTTGTCATGTAAAACAGCTTATTTTTTGTTTATTACCCCCAATAAACATTGAAAAATAATGTTTCCACAGGTTGTTCTCGTGTAAACGAGGCCTTATAGTAGGTAGATCACTTTGACTTGATCATTTCAAAAGTAGCTCACATGCTGAAAAAGTGTGAGCACCCCTGGTTTAGAGGAACAATAGAATCAGGCAGTCCGAAAATATGTCTATCTGTATGACTTTTCCATAGAGATGTATAAAGGTTATCAAATGACCCAAAACCCCTGAATGGAGCTGGCACAGACTTTGTGCATGGTGGAGACCATCTGCCAAAAGGTGTGGTATGACTTACATCCCACACCCATGTGATTGCGAGCGAACATCTGGGCTATGGATGGAGTATACAACTCCCTTTAGTGTTACATGAACATCAGTGTGTTGCTTATCAGAGGGGGAAAGTTTTGACAGGATGTCTCTACTTTCTCTTCCCTTTTTCTCTGTGTCTGACAGTCTGGAGATTGAGAGACCAAGAATTTTCTTGTAGGCACTTGAGTGGCTGACCTGACCCTGGAGGGTTTAACAGCGAGTAAAACGCTTTATGTACCATCATCTGAAAGCCTGATGCTAATGTTCACACTGCTGTTTTATCTAAAAGCATGCTTCTTACTGTAAGGATGTTATCCCAGCAAGCAAGCCAGCAGTAAATGTTAATGCAGCTGTAAGTGGGACAGAAAAACTACTTTCATTTAGCTTTACCCTTATTGGTTCTACACAGCAGACCACTGCCGCTCTTAAGAGTGTACGAGGCTGCGAGGGCTTTCTCTTGGCAGGACATGGATTGTTAATATTTAATGAGCTGCAGGGTTGTTGTAACAGTGCTGCTAGAGATTAATTTGTTCAGGCTGTAAAAGCCTTTAACGTCTACATCTCTCGCGGGATCACTGCTCTATATTGAAACAACAGAAAACGGAGGTCAAGGGTGTAGAAAAAGTTTAGGACTGTGAAACAAGCTGACATTAAGTACCGGTACCTTTTATGAAACATCCTCAGAGAACTTGGTCATATTAGCTGCAGTAGACAAAGTTTAGACTTTTCTTTGGTTTAGTAAACAGTTGGGATAAAGTTAAAGCCACACAGTGAGACAAATATAACTCATAAGTTATGATTTGGAGTGTTAAATGTGGTAAAAAGAAGACGCATCTTTGCTGTCCATATTGCACGTCTTTGTATGCATTAAAAATGTTTCCAGTGGTTTTTATTAGGGATACACAATATTGGATTTTTGGCCGATATCCGATATGCCAATATGTTCAAACTTATTTGGCCAATAACCCATACCAATACCTAAAGCTTTCTCTGCTGTGGAATTTAAATACTACATTATTCTGCATGCTCTTTGTCAGTTTGACCGGTTACCAAATGCAGATGCCAAAAAGAGGCTGAAAATGATGTAACACTTCAACTTGGATCATGTTTAATGTCAAATTTATTCATGATGTTTACTCTCTCTAACACAATGACACCACTCGGAACAGTCATACAAAAACAGCGCCAACAGCGCCTTTTATATCAGTGAGTTATTGTGATGGAACATCCAATATTTAACTTTATCGCTAATATCGGCCGATACCAATACCGTGCTGATAATATTGTGCATCCCTAGTTTTTAACCTCTTCAACAAAATATCAATTTAATATTACCTGCAGTGACTTGTTGAGGCATAGTTCAATTCAATTCAATTCAGTTTATTTCCATAGCGCCAAGTCACAACAGAAGTCATCTCAGGGCACTGAACAGAAACATTCATATAAAAATAATAATTCAACATTATTTATCTGAAGAGCAGACTGCTTTGAGTTTAACTCCATCACAGAAACTCTCATATTGAGCAAACACAAAGGCAACAGTGGCAATAAAGTCTTGAAATTCGTATTTTTGTTATTATATTGATAAACTAACTATAAATTGATAACATTTTATATAGATTACCAATTTTCCTCCCTCTTAAGTTTATACAATGGAAAGCCATAAGCAAGAACACCCAGTTGTGATCAGTCAATATTTGACGCTTCCACTGATTTCTTATTTCAGTATCAACTTAACGTTCTGCAGTGATAGGATGGTTTCTTTTTGTTACACCGGAACAACAACCACACGGAGTTAATGAGCAAAGCTGTCTTTGATCATCGAGCTTTAGAGGAGCCACCCTAGTTTTCCCACGATCCTGTTCTCTGAATTTTCACCCTGAAAGAGTTGAAAAAGTGAAAACACATCAGAGGACTGACAGCTTTAAACAGGTGAAGACGAAGGTCAAGCACGCTCGTGAGCTTCATGTATGAGCGTGTTTGGGTTTGGGACCACATCTTCTCCTCCTTTCACCATCGTAAATCTGTGTCGTGTCAGTTCCAAGGATGCCTTATCTAAATCAAAGCAGATCTGCAGGAACTGCAATCCTCCATCTGGTATTCTCATCAGTGTTAACATGTCTGAGGTGACGGCGGTAAGAATTAGGCACAGGATGAAAGAGGAGGTCAGTGTGAAAGTGTTTGAAGCCCGGCGGCTTCTTGGAGGTTTATCATTCAAAACACGTTAAGAAAAACATGCAAACAAACCCAGATAGTTTTGAACAATTGATGGATGCTCGACATATTAAAAATGACACACCTTCAAAATCCATGTTGTGCTTGGTAGCTTCACACTGATTGATGTTGCAGGTAAACAGCTGTGTGCACAGCTGGAATTTATCTGCGTAATACTCAAAACATGGTTGACAGGCAACCAGCAACACTGACACGTTACTGTGGCAAATTTGTTTGTAGTGTAATTATTATTTTTATTTTTTTTACAGATTGTTATACGATGATAATGAGGTTTGGATAATGAGCAATAAAATATGCTGGTGAAGATTCTCAGTCGTCCAGGACATGATAAAATCAAAAAAGGCGTTCAATACAGAACAACTGGACTTTATTTGTAACAAACAAGACGTTTCGCTTCTCATCCGAAAAGCTTTAGCAATAAAATAATTAATAAAAAATTTGTCAACCATTTCTAAGTTTATAATCAATAAGTATATTATTTTATTGTCAGTTATATATGGGCGGCTTTGGCTGAGTGATTAGAGCAGTCGTCCTCCAATGCAAGAGTTGTGGGTTCGAATCCACCAGCAGTCACATGCTGAAGTGTCCTTGGGCAAGACACTGAACCCCTCATTGCCTCCGATGTGTGTCCCATCTGTGTCTGAATGTGATGAAGCTCTGATTAGTCTCTTTAGAATGATTTGTTCAATTAGCTTTGTATAGATCTAGTAGAGTGCTGTATGAATGAGTAAATGAGAACACAGATTGTGTTGTAAAGAGCTTTGAGTATCTTGTTAAGATAGAAAGGTGCTATATAAGTACAGTTCATTTACTATTAAAATACTTTTTCTGCAATATGGGTGCTATAATGTTTCAACTTTAATAAATTAGATATTAGTTCTCAATACAGTATAAACATGAACAGGATATATGAAAAATCAGTATTTTACCTGCTGCACCCACCTGGAACAGAAGGACTCATACGTCCGTTTGCTCTTTGTGGACTTCACATCTGCCTTCAACACCATGACCCCCCAAACCCTGATGGACAAACTATTCACACTAGGACTAAGCCCCTCCATCTGTAACTGGGTCCTAGGCTCTCCTCAAGGATGTGTGTTGAGCCCTCTCCTGTTCACTCTGCTCACATATGATTGTGCAGCTACCCATCCAGGCTGTCATATTGTAAAGTTTGCAGATGATACAGCTGTGGTGGGATGCATCACAAACAGATGAGTCCAGCTACAGGCAGGAGGTGGAACACCTGGAGAGCTGGTGCAAAGAGAATAACCTTCACATGAATGTGAAGAAGACAAAGGAGATGATTGTGGACTTCAGAAGGAACAAACACACCCACACCCCACTGAACATAAGAGGATCTGCAGTGGAAGTGGTCTCCAGCTACAAATACTTGGGTGTACACTTGAATGATAACCTCAGCTGGAGCAACAACACCACCAGCCTGATCAAGAAAGGTCATCAGAGACTCTACTTCCTCAGACGGCTGAGACGAGCTGGTCTGAGCAGCCCAGTTCTCACCTCCTTCTACAGGTGTGCAGTGGAGAGCATCCTGTGCTCCAGCATCAACGTGTGGCATGGAGGCTGCACAGTTGCAGAGAGGAAAGCTCTACAGAGAGTGGTGAAGGCTGCACAGAAGTCTGTTGGAGTCAGTCTCCCCACCATCACAGACATTTACACCTCCAGATGCAGGAAGAGAGCCACCTGCATCATGAAAGACCCCACTCACCCAGCACACACACTTTTTGCCCCACTCCCCTCAGGAAGGAGGTTGAGGAGCATTAAGTGTAGAACCACTAGACTGAGGAACAGCTTCTACCCTGAGGCTGTTAGACTCATGAATAAATAACCAGAATAATCACTGCAAAATATCACATCATATTGATGCTGATCTGTTTCATGTTGCTGTGTTCATCTGTGACCATCTGCTCATACAGACTCATGTTCGTGCTGCTGTTTGGAGTAGTGTTTTTCTATGATATTAGTGCTTAGTGTATTGTTATCTGATATTTTTCTTAGTTCATATCTTATGTTATTACTGTTTTTCTCTTACATTTTGTTGTTGGATGTAACTGGGACCCTGTGTACATAATCTCGTTTCATCACATGTACCACATGAGATGCAAATGACAATAAAGATTATCTGACTCTGTATATAGCTTTTTTAATGACTCCGGTTTGGTGAAACAGAGTTCAGTTCAGAAAGGAGCAATAAGCTAACAGTTTGTCGAAGCACTGCCAAGTCCTAACTGGACTATTCAATTTTTTTATTCAACCTTTATTTATACAGGTTAGTTTCATTGAGCCTGGAGGATTCATTTACAAGAGAGAACTGTTTAAAACAAACAAACAAAAAACCTGCACATGTGATAACAGTAGTCAATCAAATAAAAGCATATAAAATGAAAAAGTAAATAGAAGAAATTATATATTAAAAAAGAAACAAAAACAGCTACTTTATAAAGCGGTGTAGAAAACTAAAAACAGGAACATGCCTGCACTGGTTCTTGCCATGAACTTAGCAGATGTTTGAAGCCATTTAGAGAAGTCAAGGTCGAGAGATTCAGATCTTTTTGTAAGATATTCCAGGAAACAGGAGCAGAGTAGGAGAAGGTCCTTTTTCCAAGTTCAGTCCTCACTGAGGGGACACTGCAGGTAATAATGTCCTGAGAGCGCACGCTGTAGCTGCACTCACGCAGAGACATGTAGGAGGAGATGTATGAGGGCAGCAGACCAAGAAGTGATTTAAAGATGAAAATGTACCAGTGAGAGCCTTTTTTCTTCTTCTTCTTCTTTTGGCTGCTCCCTACGTTAGGGGTTGCCACAGCAAACTAAGTCCAAGTAATTGTTTTGTTTTGTTTTTTGAATGTCCAGAGGACCAGACTTAGTTTTTTTAGATTTTGAATTCAATTCTGGATTTGACAGGGAGCCAATGGAGAGAAGCTAAAACTGGAGAGATATGATCTCTCCTATCAACTCTCATCACTCTCGGTCATGTGCTAATACAGTTTGCACTACTTCTCATACTTGCACTAATGTTTGTATTACATCACTGCCTATAATCATAATACTGTTTACATTCTCTGTTTACATTTATTAATACTGTTTACTTTTATTACTACTGCTTACATGTAATTACTACTGTTTACATTTTCACTACTCTAATATCTACACCACTGCTGATACATATACAGTGTGCTCTGAACGGTCTTATTTAGGGATGCCCAATGTGCCTTACTGCATATGCCACTTTCTGCCTCTATAACGACATCAACTACTACCTCATACATATACTGTGCACATTAACTCATACGCTGCTTTGCCACTTTGCAAATGTCAATACTAGAAACCTTCTAGTTTATTTTAGTTATACTTTTTATACTCTTTTTTTTATACTAGTATGCAAAAAACTCAGGACAGTATTATGTTCATTAAATGTTTAATGTTTTAGCTTTAGAGTTGGTGTAAATTTTATGTTCATTGAATGTTTAATGTTTTAGTTTTAGAGTTGGTGTAAATTTTCATACTCTTATACCACTATGCAAAAACTCAGGACAGTGTTAGTTTTACTATTTTATGCTTATGTCTATTATTATATGTTCAGTGTTTCAATGTTTAGATGTTTACTGTTGCACCGAGGGACTGAGAGAAACGCAATTTCGGTCCTGTGTATGTCCTGTACAGTACATATTGCAGATCTGACAATAAAGTTGACTTTGACTTTTGACTTTGATTAAAACTCTGGCAGCAGAATTTTGGATCAACTGAAGATGTTTTACAGAAGTATTTGGACACCCAGACAACAAACCATTGTAATAGTCCAGTCTAGACGTGACAAGTGCATGAACCAGTTTTTCTACATCATTTTTAGATACGATGTTTCTAATTTTAGCGATATTACGCAGGTTAACTTAATCAAGCAGAAAAGCACCTGTCTTGCATAATATTCTAGTGAGTAAACTATGTGAGCCTTCTTATGAAACAGAAGTTTCCTTTCGCGTCCACATTCATACACCACCTATAAAAGCACTTCCTTTGTTCTTACACTTTGAATAGAAGAAACGATGGAAGCATTTTTTTTCTTTACTGTGGATGATTTCACTTTGAAAACATAAATTGTCTAACTCTCTCTCCATCTGTGCCACACCTTTATTCACCTGAACTAAAACGTACTCACAACTCTGCGACGTCCCGGAAGAAAAACAGTATTTTGTGTTTATCTCTGTTCTGAACTCACAGATTGAGTCTGAGCTTGTACTTTGTATATTCTAGATAAGTGTGCTTAATCATTAAGCTGTCACAACAGACAGCACGTTCGGACCAAAATATCTTCACACAACTGCTTTTAGTATGACGAGCAGGGACAAAGAAATATTTTTAACACCAATGGCGTGCAAGACAATAATGCCTCTGTGTGTGCTGTTTGTCAGAGTTACAGCAGATGTGCAGGAGGTGCACACAGGCTCAGACTGCTTGCATGCTTCTCTTGACCCAAGGGGACAGAGTGACCTTGAGCTGCAGCTGTTTATCTGAAGTTGGCGGCATTTGGCTGATCGGTTGGGTAAAGGGTTGTCGGTGGAGGGGTAGGGGGAGGGGGGTGTCCAGATATTCTCAGAGGATAAATATTTTCTTCGGAGCGGGTCGTTGAGGACATGAATACTGTTCAACATAATGTTTTTAGAGCCAGAACCAACTAAAAATTCAACATAGTGAGAGAGGCTAGAGAGAATATTTTCGCACAGGTCTTTGGAAGATTTTATGATCAAAGTGTTGCAATTCTGGCAAACATTTATTTTTTAAGTCGTAGAAGAAAAAAACTTGTGAACGTTGCATCACATGTGCTTTAAACAGATTGCAAAGGGAAATTGTCATTTCAATCTTAGATGCAATTAAAATCTATGTTTTAGTGTAAAATGATCAATTTGAAGTTGATGTCAGTACAGTATAAGGTTAAACTTAATAATCCAGGCAGATTTTAAAAAATAGAAAAAAGTTAAATTGTGTCATCAGGACATGTTTCTTTAAAGGTGCTATGTGTAACTTTCTGTAGAGTGCAGAACTTAGAAAATTTTTCAACAGGCAAAGCATTCTGATCCCTCTGAGGCTCTGCTGAAATTCAAATTCAAGCTCTGTTTTTATTGGCTGGTTAAGGACGGGTCACTCTGTGTTTTTAGTGTTTTTATAAATGCTGATAGAGAAGCAAGGGGACTATAGTTTTTTTCAGAGATTACTTTGTCTAACATCAGTCTGTCAGTAGATAGTGACAGAGTGAAGAAATATGTTAAAAATATATTGTTAGAAAAGTTACAGACTGCACTACAAAGTTACATAGTGCAGCTTTAAGTGAAGAAATGTTTTGTACCCCATCCAGAGGACTTCCTCAGTCTACGGCCTGCCAGATCTGTCCCATAAGTAGCCTTCACTGCTGTGTTTCAAGCCAACCTCCTGTTGGAATCTCAGAAACAGGAAAAGGTTTGTAAGTTCAATCATCCAGGTAGATTACAACAACAAAAAAGGTTAAATTCTGTCATCTGGACCAGTTAAGTGAAGAAAACTTTTTCTGAACCCCTTTGGCCTTGGTTGTCCTCAGGCTGTTTCTGTGAGTCGCAAGTTGGTCATCTGGCCTAAAACATTTGACTGTTGTACATGAAACATGATGCTTGATTGTTCTGCACGTATTAAAATGGGATTTGCCTGGTTAAATAAAGTTTAATAAATAATAAATAAAAGCCTGTTTTTGAGATTCCAACAGGAGGTTGGCTTGAAACAGCAGTGAAGGCTACCTATGGGACAGATCTGGCAGGCTGTAGACTAATGAAGTCCTCTGGATGTGGAACGAAACATTTCTTCAACTTAATGAACTAGATCAGTGTTTTTCAACCTTTTTTGAGCCAAGGCACAGTGTTTTCATTGAAAAAAATCCCGAGGCACACCACCAACCAAAATTGTAAACATAGATACACTGTATCCACCTATATTAAATATATAGTCATTCTTATCAAAGTGTCTTGAATAGGAATGAAATAAACACAAAAATGTATTTTTATCATATTTTATATTTCTTATTTCAAATTGCACTTAACATGTCTTCAAAAATACACCCGAACAGTACCACAACAATGTGGTCTTAAATTTAAAGAGGTTGTAGAAAGGGGGGGGGGGGGCTTTTTTGATAATTTCCAAGGCACACCTGACGATCACTCGCGGCACACTAGTGTGCCTAGGCACAGTGGTTGAAAAACACTGAAATAGAGGATTGCGTTTAATGAGACTTTTAGTAA
>JBBPBX010005941.1:39747-64096 GCA_038048925.1 Garcialebias charrua
GGGACCCGAAGGTTGTGGTTTTGATCCCCGGTCATTGCACATGTCGTGGTGTCTTTGAGCAGGACACTTAATCCCAAATTGCTCTCCGGGTGCATAACTACCCACTGCTCCACCTGGGTGTATCCCTGGTGCCAGGGTGTATCCCTGGTGCCAGGGTGTATCCCTGGTGCCATTGGTTAAATGCAGAGAGCCAATTTCGTCTTTGTATGGGAACATCCAATGATGACAACACATAGCACTTTATTATAATTACAAGAAGAAACGATAAAGCTGATAAATGAAAATGAGGTCAATCATTTTCATTCATCATGTGATTAATTGATTTATTGTTTATCAAGACAGGCCTATCTGTGGTGGTATCACCAGTTCTTCAGATTTGCCCATTTAACAAGACTTTAAACATTTCAAAGTCATTGCTCATCTCTAGACCAGTCTGGTCATAGCTAGTCCGAGTGGGACCTGGATGGCTTTAAACTTCCTAAATTTCAATGAGCTAAGAGTTGAGGTTAGTATTTTTTGGTCCCAGTAGAAACTGCTGAGCGGTACAGAACTAGTTAACAAGAGCTGCTTGTAAAATGTCATATAAAAAATTGCTGTGGATATTTGAGTCATATTTTAACATTAAAGAACACGTTTTTTTTTTCAGTAGTGAAGAAATCCTTTTTCAAATTAAGGGTTTTATCTATAGTAAATTATTATGTTATCCTTTAAATAAACGATTCACCCTTTCATTAAGTCCCTACTGGATTATTTTAGCTCTGTGACCTCTTTGACTTCTTACGACTGCAGTTCAGAACTCTGGAGCTCGTCATTTATCAAGAACTAAAAAGCAGGAACACATCTTCTTGGTGCTAGCCTCTCCTCACTGGCTTCCTTTTTGAATTGATTTTAAATTATATTGCTAACCTATAAGACTTCTGTATACAGTATCTGTCTGACCTTCTGTAGCCTTATGTGCCCTCCAGATCCCTTAGATCTAATAATGATCATTTGCTTTTAGTTGTCCTGAAGTCCAGGCTGGTCCACAGAGAAGATTGAGCCTTATCAACTGTAGCTTCGAAAGTGTGGAAGCAGCTGCTCCTTAAAAGATCAGACATTTTTGATACTGCAGGAGAGATTATATTTTTTGCTTCATTTGAATGCTTATCAAATTTTATTTAATTTTTAATTTTTTAATGGTCCTTTTTTTTACTATTTATTTTGTTGTGTGCAGCAATTTGGCCAACTACAGTTGTTTAGGAATGCACTATATAATTACATGTGATTTCATTTGACCGAGGCCACAGTGGATTACTGGCATCTTAACACAACTCTACATTCAAAAAATGTGTAGTTGTTCATTCAAGTGGTAATCTGCAAGTTTTTACAGTAGAATCAGTTTTTTACTACTATTATTCCTGCTGAAATTTTATAATATTCCTGCTGGAAGTAGCCCAGAAGTGCTACAGCCAGCTGATGCAGCCACTGTTTGCTCTTGCAAATGGCCAAAGACTTGTATGTCAACAATAACTGTATAATGTGCATTATTGTTATGTAAAAGCTGCTGAAATATCCACTGTTTAATGATAAATTAGTAATAAAACAAAGATAAACAATGCTATTTTTCATTCAGCCTTTATTTATACAGGTTAGCCTCATTGCATCCTCATCCTCATCCTCATTGAGCCACAAGGACTCATTTACAAGAGAGACATGTTCCAGACAGAGCGTATAAAGTACAGACAACTATAACAGTAAACAATGACGACAATAAACAACAGTAAAAATGCAGTTAAAATAAGAGTAGTGTGTAAAACAATGAATCAGGGTGCTGTAAAACAGGGTCAAATACTAAAAACAAGAACATATCTGCTTTGATTTTTCTATTGATATTATCAAATGTTTGAAACCCCTTAAAAAACAACTTCAGTTCCTGTTGCAAGATGTTCCAGGTTGCAGGAGCAGAGTAGGAGAAGGCCTTTCTGTCAAGTTCAGTCCACACTGAGGGAACGCTGCAGGTAATGATGGACTGAGAGTACATGTTGTAACTGCACTGATGGTGTGACAAGTGGGAGGAGATATAAGAAGGTAGCAGATGAGGAGGGATTTATAGATGAAAATGAACCAGTGTGAGAGCCTATGTGTATATAATGATGACCAACTGACCAATGAATACAGGGTGCAGTGATGGATACGGTAGTTACAACCAGTTATGAATCTTAGTGTGCCATGGTAGACAGCATCCAATATCTGCAAGGACCTGGCAGGGGCATTCATGTAAATAATGTCACCATAGTCAATGGCCGGTAGGAAGGTAGCTGTTACAAGGTGTTTTCTGACATTCAGAATTAAGCAAGATCTATTTCTGAAAAAGAAACCCAGTTTTAATTTCAGTTTCTTTATCAAGCTTTAGATATGTGGTTTAAAATAGGGTTATTAACTTACTTTTTATATACAGTATATGATTGTTTCTGTTCAGTGTCCTGAGATGACTTCTGTTGTGACTTGGCGCTATATAAATAAACTGAATTGAAATTGAATTCAACAGCTATAACATTTGACATTGGAGTTTCTTTAAGATTACGGGAACACATCTTTGGTCTTGGCCCTCCTCAGTGCAGTTAGACTGAATTAACCTTTTCTCCAAATGGAAGCTATTCAATCTACAGCATGTATAAATATGAATTATTCATCACACTTTATACCGAACTCTACTTTACATTGTTGAACTATAACTTTAACTCCACAGGTTTCAGTGATGACTGGTGCCTGAAGTGTGATGTTTTCCAGGGTGAAGAGGAGACTGCGGAAGGAGAGGAGTAACTCTTCTCTTCCTTGTTGGTGGTTGACATGCAAAAGGGAGTACCGGTACTTTAATAACAGAGAGGTCCTTTCTATGTGACAGCCAGCCAGGGAGTGATGTTTAACAGAGACTGCCAGTTGAAACTGTTGGGACGATCGTACTTTAGCTTCTGTCAACGACAGGAAGGAAGCATTCAGCTCACTCAGAGCTGCGCCGTCTCTGCACACATTGCCCATGGGAGGAAAAATAACACAATGCACATGTTAAAAATAGGTGCTTTGTTTGCATTTAAAAAAAAAGGTTGGATAGATGCCATAAATAAAACTTTTCCTTGTGTGGTAAGAATAGAAATCCTGCCATTTGGAGCACACTGTATTAAGTCCTTAAAGCCCCGCTGACATGATTTTTTAATTTTCACAAAATTGCTCAAAATATATATCTTTTATCATTTAAATATGTTCATTTTTGCAAACAAAATGCTAAATCACTTTAATTTTGCTTTAAAAGTGATTTTGAACTTCAAGCCGTGTTTAATCATGGGAAATCCAATTACACACGAACGCACCATCTGTGACGTAACACTGGGCAGAGGGCTCTGGTCTCTTTAATAGCGGACAATTTAAAACCAGATGAATTTATCAATCTATGTGAAGATTTGAGCTATTTGTCTTCATTTTGGGAAGCAGAAAATAGTTTGGGTGATGGAACAAGAAACAACAGGATCTAATTTAGGTCTGATGCTGTATCAGACTGACCTTCATGTCGAGCTGCTCACACCCGCGCACTGTGACAAGCCCAGAGCTCTGCCCGGTGTGACATCACAGATGGTGCGTTCGGGTGTAATCAGATTTCCCATGATTAAACACAGCTTGAAGTTCAAAATCACTTTTAAAGCAAAATTAAAGTGATTTATCATTTTGTTTGCATAAAGGAACATATTTAAATGATAAAATATATAAATATATCATTAAGGGGTTGTGGCAGGATGGAAGTGTTTGCTGCAGTGGCGATTTTAGCCTCTTTTGGGGGTGCTCAAGTTGTTTTTTATTGCACCCATGTTTTTTGAGTATTTTATCTGCATTTTGTGAATTTTAAATTTTTGATGCAATCATCTGTGAGGCTCCATCCTCTTGGTTGTTCCTTTTCTTTGTTGCATTTATGATTGATTTTTATCTTGATTTTATTTTTCATTGTAGCACTTTGAGATCTGTTTGATGTAAAGTGCGTTATAAATAAAAGTTATTATTATTATTATTATTATTATTATTATTATTATTTTTGAGCAATTTTATGAATAGTAAAAAAAATCATGTCGGTGGACCTTTAAACTGGATGAGAATATGTGTCCATGTTTAGTCTGGCTGCATTTTTTTAATTAATTTTTTTATAAAGGGGCGGCCGTGGCGTAGTGGTAATGGCAGTCGACCCCCGATCGGAAGGTTGGAGGTTCGAATCCCGCATCCGCCCACCATGTGTCGTTGTGTCCCTGGGCAAGACACTTAACCCCAAATTGCTCCCGGTAGGTCTGGATGGCGCCTTGCAAGGCAGGCTACCACTACCGGTGTATGAATGTCTGTATGAATGGGTGGATGGTTGGTATTGTAAAGCGCTTTGGGGCTCCTCACAGGGGGCTGGAAAGCGCTATATAAATAAGCTCCATTTACCATTTACCATTTACCATAAAGAGATATTTTTGGTTTATCTGGGTTGACGGCCACACGATTCAACTCTTTGAGCCTTCGAGCTTGCAGGATTTCATCTATTCTTGAAACGTGCATCAACTTTTTCTTGGTTTATGTTTTTCCTGCTGTCTTGTTTGGTCTGTTCAGCTTCTAGCAGAGAGGAGACACTGGAAGGCCCAAGCTCTTTGGATATATTTAGCAATGAACAGATGCAGTGCACTGGAGCAGAACATACAGCCTCTTCTTGCCTTCGGTGTGTGTGCTTGGTTTGATTGTTTCTGCCTTTGTCTGTGACTCTTCCTTCAAACCAGTTATCCCATCGTGCAATGCTCTGACTCAGCAGCACAGCAGAACTGGGTCAGAACTACTGTAGTCTGCATCCATCCACTGTTTGGGTGATTTGTTGTTCATCCTAACCCTGTTCACTTTTAAAGTGGCCTAAACACTACTTTGTTATTGCAGTTTACTCATGTTTCTCCAAGTTCTGTAGTTAGGATACCCTCATATGATCTCAACATTACAATGAGGCACTGATAGAAAGATTTATTTGAATTAATTAAAAACTCCTGTGAATATTTTACTTCAGGCAGATACACGATAAGGCATCATTAAGGGGTTGTGGCAGGATGGAAGTGTTTGCTGCAGTGGCGATTTTAGCCTCTTTTGGGGGTGCTCAAGCACACCTAAACTTTAACTCAGCACCTCTGAAAAATAAAGTTAACTTGAAAAAAAATAAAAATAAAATTTAAAGGCGGTTCTGTGTTTGGGTTCTGTTTATTGCATTTTTGAATCAGTGCAACATAATAAACATATTTAAAATGTAACAGATCATTGTAATACTTGGTTTATTTACATAATAAATTTAATTGCTGTATGTCCGCCCCCTGAGCAGCTGCTTTCAGTAACTGTGGCACCCCTGAACAGTTTAGTTGAATAGTTCTGCTTTAGAGGGTGGAATACAGTTTATTCCATTTCCAAAACCTAAACTGTGTCTGGAAAAATGTAAATGATGATAAAGCCCTGCGGCCGACCTCATGACCAGCTGAATACAATAGTGATAAACAGGAAGTACCACATGTTCATCTGTACGAAGGTAACTTCAGGTAAATCCTCCATTTCCAGTCATAATTACATCGTATGCTTAATGCTTGAATTAAAGGTTAATGCTTGAAGCTAGTTGTGCTTTGTTTTGTGTGTTTTATATGTAGATATATGTTGTAACGTCTGGTTCGGTGCGTCTTTATTGCACGCTGCTAGCTTAGCGCTATTTCTTGTTTTTCCAAGCTCTCTAAAATAGTTATTAAATTAAGTGTTTACTTATGTAGGTAAATGTACTGTAGATGTTTAACAAGTTGTTAAAATACACCAGAATGCAGGAAATGGCATCTACTTTATTATACATTTTCTGGGGGAGGACCCCCCCCCCCACACACACACACACACACACACAACCACATTATCAATGCTTCTGGTGCCAATGGCTACTACGTTGTTCAAGAGCCATTATCAGCACTGGGGGCTAAGCACCCTTAAAGGGCAGATTCTAGAATCACCCCTGGTTTGTTGTCTGGAAATATTTTTTTATCAAGAAGACAAGATCAATCCATCAACCTCTGTAAATTACTTACATACCTGTATGGGACATACAGTCAGTGTTTTACTTTCAGATTACAAAGACTGGAGTCCTCTTGGTTAAGATGAGCCCACACAGACTCAAATGGAAACAGGTTTAAAGAACATTTGAAACACTGGTTCACTTTGGTGTCTGAATGTTGGACATGTCAACCTCAATAGCACTGCAAAGATGTTTTAAGACTGGAAAAATACTGCATGTGTGTACTAACATTAGAATAAAGATACATTTCTTTTTTTATTTGTATTGAAATATGGAGAATAGTAGTCAAGACCACCTAACCCGAGACCAAGTCAAGACCAACACCAGAGTGTACCAAGACAGAGACAAGACCAAGACTTTTAGACTGGAGCAGAACATACAAGGCCGAGTCGAGACCAAGGCCGAGGGAGGGCCTGACCAAGTCAAGAGCAAGAGCTCAAGTCTTGGAGCTCAATATTTTCACAGATTATCTGTCTGTCTTATAAAAACATAATTAGTTTATTATTACAAAGTAGTTATAGTTATTATTACTTTTGGGTTTTAGACTGCTTGTTGCTAGTGAATCTATTCTGACCCAAAGTGCAACCGTGACTGGTTCTGAATGATGGCTTTACAGCAGACACCCTCTCTTCCAGATACTACTGTGTACTGGCACAGAATATTTTATTGGTACACAGTACCAGACCATACCGGCTTACTTTCACCCCTGGTTGCAACATTACGTTATGTTGTCTGTACTGTTCTGTTTGTACCACGTGCGGATGAAAGGGGGTGGGCGTGACAGTGGTAACAAAAACATGTATTTAGCATTGAGTCATGTTATCACTTGGATTTGAACTAGTACATTTTACATCCAATAAAAACATTTAACATTTATTTAACAAATAAACTGGACAATGTTCTGGCATTTAAGTGATATTTCCACAGTTGTGGTCTTGACTGGTGAAATAAAATCCCGAGTCCTCAATGTCCGAGACCGAGACAAGACCGAGACCAAATGTGGTCAAGTCCGAAACAAGACCAAGACCATCAAAAAGTGGTCTTGATACCGGTTTTAAGACCAAGACCGGTCTCGAGTATTACAACACTAAATAGATGCAATACTTTATATAAATGTGTAAACCTAAATCATTGCATAGTGCCTAAGGATGAAAATTAAATTGTTATAATTCTAATTAGCTTGAAAGTTATTTAGATTGACTGACTTAATTTCTTGAACTTTTAAAAGCAAGTTTTATTTTTGGCTGACTGTTTTCTGGGCTTCCTAAAGGGCATGTTAAAACTTTTTATTTGGATTTTCTTCTCCGTAATCTTTGCTATGTCCAAATCATTTGTACTTATTTTCAGTTTTAACTGTACTAGTTTTGATTTATTGGTTGCACAGAAAAAACAACATTACCTATCAGGTGTTTTCCAGATAATATTACATCAGATGTAACTTTTCTCTAGTTCTACTTAGACAAGGGCACCAAAATGCAGGCCTAAACCATGAAAGAGACTTTACCATGTTTATGTTTGTTTATGTTTATTAAATTTGTTCATTTTTTTTACAAAAGAAACAATACAAGACAATCCCATAAATGATAATGTACAAAATATAAAAAATGAAAGGTAGCAGAAAGAAGAATAAATCTTATTATATCTGCCCCTTTTTTCCAACAATCAGATTAAACAATAATAATCTTCAACCAACAGTACAAAATGACTAACTCTTTCTAATTTTCTAACTAATACAATACACATTACGCTATTTCATATATATTTTTTAACACATTTGTTTTGATCATTTTCTTAAATGTAAACATTGACTTGGCATTTTTAACTACATTCTCCAAGACATTCCATAATCTAATTCCCTGGATTGAGGTAGAACGTCCGTGTTTTACATTTGGATGTAGATACTTACTTGTGTAACTTTACTCTTTATCACAAAATAGGAAAGCATTCTGTTTTTTCAACAAGCTGCCAGTAACAAATTATTGTAGTTAAAGTTGCAATGCATTTTCCCACATAAAAATATGGAATGTCTAGCTAACTGTAACCACAACATTCAGCTCTGTACTGTGACCATCAAGGCTTTTATTAGTTTAACTCTTGTTGAGAATGAAAGTTTTCAGATATTTTCAAAATTTACAAAATGCTCCAACTTCCTGCTGAATGTGAATGTGCCATTGGGACGGCCGGCGTGTTTCTGTTCCTCAGAGGGGGATTAGAGTAAAAACAGCATGAAAGGAGCTCCGGGTGTGGCTGCCTATAGAGGTAATTATAGCAGCAGACAGCAGAGATCTGGTCCTGAGCTTTATGCTGGACCACTCTCTAATTATTGTTTGTTTTTTTCTCTCTCAACCCTTGCAAGCTTTAAGACGGCGGCTGCTAGTGGCAAACATGAGCAGAGTATGCTAAACACACTGTATCTGTAGTGAGTAGTGTTATGTATAAATTATGGGTACTGTATATGTATGTGTGTGTTTATGTGTAACAATAGCCGTGTTTCCATCAAGGTTTCTAGATGCGCATTTTGAAGTATCGCATCAGAAAAGCTGAATGTAAACGGCAAGATGCGAATTTACATCCTCTAATTCGCCAAAAAGTTGATACGCTCGCTTGAGGTGGTTTTTGGGTTCTTCAAAACAGAGCTGATGCGCAAAACGACAGATGGAAACAGATTTGCCGACTCAGTTCTGCCGTAGCGAACATTCACGTCACGTGACTTCGTCTCCGGACAACATGTAACATCGCTAAAACTAGTTGGCATGACAGAATAAATACAACTTGCCCGATAGCAACACATACCTGAAATATTCTCTCCATTTTGCCGAGATGTGTGGTCGGGTCCTGTTTTCAACCGCTACTTCCTGTTTACTGTAGACATGCGTAACGCTGACGTCTGACGTAATGACGCTGACGTCTGACGTAATGCCGCTTTGCGTGGCCTGGTAGATGCGCTTCAAGCCAGTTGATGGAAACACTTCTGCTTCGCATTAATTTTTATTTACATTTTTGTGAATTTTCAAAAATTCACTTAAAATTCGTATTGAAAATAGATGGAAACACGGTTAGAGTGACAGAGATTTCATCTGTGACATAAGAGCTAAACAAGAGAGTTCTACTTTGTATGTTAAATGTCATTAGTGTCATACAGTATCTGTATCAGTTGTCATGAAATCTCCCAGAGTGATGATATTGTGGAGACTTGAGCTGCTTTATCACACCAAGAGAGCCCAGTGAAGCGTTTTGCCTAAGCAGCAGCATTTGATTAGTTTCATTTCTTGTCTCCCTCCTGATTTTCACCTCTCCCAGACTTCCCCTCCTTTTGTTACTGGATAATGCAAAGTTAAAGGCTCTCATCTGAAACCGTAGAGTTCACGGCTGACTGACGGGATGTTCAGAGATCCACAGGAAGCTGCTGAAACAATGGGAGACACTGTTTAAGAACCAGCATTTCCAGTTCCGACTCTGTGCCTATTATTTGAAATCATCCCAAGGAAATACAATATTACTTGTCTCCTGGAGGAAATACCAGCTCTTTGTCTTCAGTTGGAAAACCTTTAAATGTCTTGAGTTCTGCGTCAAAGTTTATTTTGGAACTTCTTTTCCAAGAAAATGATGAACGTAAAAGCATGGCATTTAGTAAAAGGAACTACGCGATCCTTAAAAGAATGCACATTATTGGCACTTTGCATGCCAAAGTTTTACACAAGAAACACACCATTTATTAGAGTACGTAACAGTGACATACTGTATTTCTGTTGTTAATGGTTGAACCCACATGCAGGAAGGGAACATAAAAGGAACAATTACTTTGAATTTCAGTTAAATCTGTTAAGTTGTTCGTGAGATATTTTGCTGACAAACAACAGGTCAAATATTGTAATTTCTCTAAAACCATAATTAGATCTCAAAGTTCATGCTCAAAAATCCAGGTAAAAAAAATCCAACAAAGTTCAGTCAGGTCATCTGGGTGTTTTTTCTTTTTTTGTTGGGACGTTTCATCCTTCATCCAAAGGACTTAATCAGTCCGAGGAGCCAAAACAAACTCAGTCCCACAAGCAGCAAACATATAGTGGACCAACCAGATTTCTGGTGATAAGATGGTTTCTGGGGCCCACCCTCTCCCCCGTCAACTCCTCTGAAGCAGCCATAGCCAAAGTGGTTCAACACATCAAAGTTTATGCTCAATAATCCAGGTAAATAGTCCAACAAAGTTCAGTCAGGTCATCTGGACGTTTTTTTTTAGACATTTCATCCTTCATCCAAAGGACTTCATCAGTCAGAAGAGCCCTACTATAATTAGATATATTCTTCTTTCAACTTTCAGGTTCACCACAGCTAGTCTTGGTCCTCCAGCTCACTCTGTCCTCACTCTAACCACCTCCATGTCTTCTTGAAGTTAAATATCTACATAGTCACTGAATAAAATGGTGTGATTAAATAAAAATAAAAACACACAAGTTATAGGTTAGAGAAGACAAGTCTGTCATTGGAAGGTCACCAGTTCAAATTTCTGGCCCGATTACGTCAAATGTGGTTGAGAAAGACGAAGCATGCGCAACCTCATTTGCCCCATACTGGGCCCTTGGGCAAAGCCCCGAACATCTCAACTATGACTCCCACTAGTTGCGCGCTAGATGGCAGCTCTGCTCCACACTGTGATCTGTGGTTGGATCAGGAAGATGAAAAAATCCATCCATCCATCCATCCATCCATCCATCCATCCTGTCTTATGTTTATCCGGGGTCGGGTCACGTGGGTCGCAGCCCAATTAGGGAGGCCCAGACTTCCCTCTCCCTAGCCACTTGGGCCAGCTCCCCTGGGGGAATCCCAACATGTTCCCAGGCCAGCTGAGACACATGGTCCCTCCAGCGTGTCCTGGGTCTTGCTCTAGGTCTCCTCCCGGTGGGACGAGTCTGGAACACCTCACCAAGGAGGCATCCAGGAGGCATCCTAACCAGATGCTCGAGCCACCTCAACTAGCTCCTCTCGATGTGGAGAAGTAGCAGCTCCCGGATGACCGAGCTTCTCACCCTATCTCTAAGGGAGAGCACAGACACCCTGCGGAGAAAACTCATTTCGGCTGCTTATATCCGAGAACTCTTTCTTTCGGTCACAACCCAAAGTTCATGACCATAGATGAGGGTGGGAACGTAGATAGACCAGTAAATTGAGAGCTTTGCCTTTTGACTCAGCTCTCTCTTCACCACAACAGACCGGTAGTGCCCACTTTACTGCTGACGCCGCACCTATTCGCCTATCGATCTCTCGCTCCATTTTCCCCTCATTCGTGAACAAGACCACGAGATACTTAAACTCCTCCACTTGGGGCAGAACCTCTTCCCAGATTCGGAGAGGGCACTCTACCCTTTTCTGACTCAAGACCATGGCCTTGGATTTGGAAGAATTGATCCTTATCCAGGCCGCATCAAACTCGGCTGCAAACTGCTCCAGCAAAAGCTGTACTGTAAATCACATCCAGATGAAGCCAATAGGACCACATCATCTGCAAAAAGCAGAGACGTGATCCTAAGGTCACCAAAACGGATCCCCTCAACACCTTGGCTGCGCCTAGAAATTCTGTCCATAAAAGTTATGAACAGAGTCGGTGACAAAGGGCAACCTTGGTGGAGTCCAACTCTCACCGGGAACGAGACCAACTTCTTGCCGGTAATGCAGACCAAGCTCTGACATGGTCATACAGGGACCTAACAGCCCGTACCAAAGCCCATACTCCCGGAGTACCCCCACAGGGTTCCCCAAGGGACACAGTCAGAGGCCTTCTCCAAGTCCACAAAGCACATCTAGACTGATTGGACAAACTCCTGTGCACCCTCCAAGACCCTGCTGAGGGTGTAGAGCTGGTCAAGTGTTCCACAACCATGATGAAAACCACACTTCTCCTCCTGAATCTGAGGTTTGACTATCCGGTGGATCCTCCTCTCCAGAACCCCTGAATTGACATTACCAGGGAGGCTTGAGTGTGATCTCCCTGTAGTTTGAACACACTCTACGGTCCCCCTTTTTGAATAGGGGAACTACCACCCCAGTCTGCCAATCCATGGGAACTGCCCCATATGTCCACGCTATATTGCAGAGTTGTGTAAGCCAACACAACCCCACAACATCCAGAGCCTTAAGGAACTCCAGGTTAATCTTATCCACCCCTGGGGCCCTGCCACCAAGGAGCTTTTTAACCACCTCTGTGACCTCAGCACCAGGGATTAGATAATCCAACACAAATGCCCCAGGCTCCACTTCCTCAGTCCAAGACGTGCTGGTGGTATTGAGGAGGTCTTTGAAGTACTCTGCCCACCGACCCACGACATCCCGAGTTGAGGGCAGTAACACACCACCTCCACTATAAACGTTGTCAGTGGTGAACTGCTTCCCCACCCCCGAGACGCTGGATGGTGGATTAGAATCGTCTCGAAGCCGTACGGAAGTCATTCTCCATGGCCTCTCCGAACTCCTCCCATGCCCGAGTTTTTATCTCAGTGACCACCTGAGCTGCATGCCACTTGGACTGTCACTACCCATCAGCTGCTTCCGGGGTCCCACAGGCTTAAAAAACCCAATAGGACTCCTTCTTCATCCGGACAGTATCCCACACCTCCGGTGTCCATCACCGGGTTCAAGAGTTGCCGCCGTGACAGGCACCAACAATCTTGCAGTGACAGCTCCAATAAGCCACCTCAACAATAGAGGCGTGGAACATGGCCCACTCGAACTCAACGTCCCCCACCTCCCCCGGAACATGTTCGAAGTTCTCCCAGAGGTGTGAGTTAAGGCTTCATCTCATGGGAGACTCTGCCAGACGTTCCCAGCAGATTCTCACATTATGTTTGGGCCTGCCAGGTCTGACTGGCATCCTCCCCCATCATCAGAGCCAACTCATCACCAGGTTGTGGTCAGTGGACAGCTCTGATCCTCTCTTCACCCGAGTGTCCAGGACATGTGGCCGCAGATCAGATGAAACGACCACAAAGTCGATCATCGAACTGTGGCCTAGGATGTCCTGGTGCCAAGAGCACATATGGACACATTTATGCTTGAACATGGTGTTCTTTAGACGTAAAAATAATTACCAGATCTTAGTGTGCCATGGCTCGCTGTGAGGACTCCTGTCAATCAGTCAAAAGAAAGAAAGAAAATCTTTTTCAAGTAGAAGATGACTTGTTTAAGTTTAATTTCCAAAATGCCCCAACATGATTTAACTATAATGCATAACATCCCCCCATACACACAATCATCATTTTTTATGTTTTCCCCTCTCTCAGGTTACACCACAATATGGCTGGGATAAAACAGCTTTCTTTATCCATGTCTGTGTTTGTTTTAAATCTTCCTCCATGAAAACATTGGTGGGAAAATATATTTCATATTTTCACTCTTAACGGTCCTTTATGATGTAACGCATATTTGTCCCGCAGTAATTACTACTCATTTATGTTTGAAGCATTCTCCCAGAGTGCAGGAGTAATCTAGGGATTGTTTCTGCTGTGGTCAGAGTAAAGCTGCACCTGCTACATGTGTGGTCTGTATCCTGAAGTCTATAAGTTGTGTTGACATTACTATAAACCTCTCAGAGGAGGTTCGTCATAGCTTGGTTTAAGTTTGTGTTTGAATGTCACCTGGTTTCCTGAGAATGCACTGATTTATTTGCATTGTGCCTTAAAGCAGTGGTCCCCAACAACCGGGCCATGGACCAGTTGTAAACTGGGCCGCACAGAAAAAAAAAACAATTAATTGAAAAATCACCGGATTCTCTCCACCACGTCTGTCAATGACTCACTCTTGACGCAGGTCAACATACACAAGCAGTAAGTTTCAGTTTCTGTTAGACGCATGCGCAGATTGGTTCTATTGCCCGTTTGGGTGGAGTCATTTAGCAGCGTGGTCCGGAGCAGACAGGAGGAGGCGTGCGGCCGTGTCTGCGCATTTGAAGGATTACTCTGCATATTTTTCAACCCACCTGACAAAGAGTGACTGTAAAACTATTAACTGCAGTATTTTTCGGAGTATAGGTCGCACCCGATAGGTCGCACCATCCAATTATTGCCAAAGAATTGGAAAAATCCATATATAGGTCACACCTGAGTAGTTGCACCTACGTCAAAATGTGGACCGTGTTTAGCTCTGCTGCAAATGTCTCTTCCACAGGAGCGCACAGCAAGGCTTTTAAGAAGATTAACACTTAAAAACAATTAATTGTTTGATAAAAAATTATAGCAAATATGTGTCTGAGCTGAACTTTTCTTTAATAAATGAATAATTTTAGCAGGATAAACACCTAAAAAAATACATTTGTTAGCTGACATTATTGTAAGAGTGTGTCTCAGTTTAATTTTTGTTAATAAATTATTACAAATCATCTTATTTTATAAAAAGCCATAAATAGGTCGCAGGCCATGAAAAAATGATTAAAAAGGTGCGACCTATACTCCGAAAAATACGGTAAATAAAACTATAATTTAAACAAAGCTTCCTAATATCACATTAGAACACGTTTTGCATTGAACTTTTTTGAATTCACATCAGAGCTGTTCCTTCACATTTCTGCTTCTGCTCTTGTAAAAAATCTTCGCCCCGAAAATTTCAAAGTCATGGGCAATTTTATTAAAAACACAAATATAATCAAAGTTTTGCAATATGCATAAGTTCCTGCGCTTTTGTGAACTGATGTGTGAATCACTGCGGAGCAGGGAGGAGGATGACGAGGCACAGCTGATCCCAGTGTGGGATTTATTAATTAAATGAGAAATGATCCTGCACTTAATACGCTTATAAATCACACGTAAAGTGATTAAAAGTAAATTTAAAATACAGGTGCTGGTCATAAAATTTGAATATTGTGAAAACGTTTATTTATTTCAGTAATTCCACTCAAAAGGTGAAATTATATTAATTAATGTATTAATTAAATGTAGTGTAAAATTAATGTATATTAATTTGTTTCAAGAATGAGTTTACATGTTTTGTTTCATGTGAATCTACTGTACACCTCTGTAAAATACAACAGAATGCAGGAAATGGCATCTATTTTATCCAAAATTTTCTGGGGTAGGACCTTCAGACTCCCCATTAAACAGGTCCGTGGTGCAAAAAAGGATGGGGACCACTGCCTTAAAGGAACCAGACTTTCTTGTAATTTATTAAAAGTAGTTTTGATCCATAGTTCTGGTTGTCTGAAAGTTTCCTTTTTTAAAAATAGATTTAGTTTTTTCTCACGCTTGTATCTGACTGTTTTTACAGATTTTTTTTTTCTACTTACGTATTTAATTATTATTATTATTTTTTTGATAAGCCACTTTATTCTGATCTATTTGGGAAGAAAAAAGCCAAACAAGCTCAAATTGTGCTGACGTAAAATAAAAACAAAAACAGTTTAAATTGTATCTTTGTACATTTAGTTTCAAGCAGCAAAGCATGAAATGCAATTTGTTCTATTTTGCTTTTGACCTCACAGACCAAAGGTAACAGTTTGACACTCATAAATTATATATTTTCTATTGGTTTTTAAAGGTTTGCTTGTTTTTGTGTGTGTGTGTGTGTTCATCTGCTGTACACAGATCTGATGCCCTCCACTCTTTTTGTGCTTTTCTTTCTTGGTTTCCTCCCTTTTTTCCAAGAAACTTTGTAAGTTGCCCCGCTCCCCTCAGGCAGGAGGTGGTTGAGGAGTGTTAAGTGTAGAACCACTAGGCTGAGGAACAGCTTCTGAAGCAAATCACTCACTTAGATTCATAAATCCCTTTTTAAATTTTTAAATTTATTTATGTTTTTAGATTGATAGATGAATCCTTAAAGTGTAACTCACCTCACTTTCAAAAGATAGCTCTGCCCCCATACCAGATTCAAAAACTGCCTCAAAATGGGTGTGTCGAGAGTCAAGGAGGGGAGGAGTTGGGGGGTTATGCTGCGTTCACGCCCCCTCTAGCAACAAACTAAAACAAACTAAAACTCTAGCAAACAACTTACAACAAGCAACAACAAAGAATAATTATGTAGATGTATTTATCTATTCCCACCCGATCTATCCAAAACAAAAGGCTTTAAAAAAATGAAAATAATACCACAAGGTATGCCATGACCGGGGATCGAACCTGGGTCTTTCGGATCCCAAACCTGCACTTTCACCACTGCCCCAACTTGGCATTCATGCATTACTCGTCCATCGCGCAATAAGAAAACAAATACAACCAAATAGTTTCGATGAAGTGAAAAGTATTCTTAAAATAAATAAGTTAAAATATACAAATAACTAGTGCATTCCAAAAACTATAATATGCTTTTTTGCAGAGCTTTTCCGGCATGCAATGTACCACTTCCATATAAGGTATGAACTGCAGCGCGGACCTTCTCATCTCTGCAGGGGATTGGCTCTGCTTGAACCACTTTCATGACGTCAGAGTGAGAAAACACGTCACAGTGAGAATCTTAGACCAATAAGAAAATTAAGGTGCAATTCCTCTGTTCAACCCATAGGACTACCGTAAACACGTTTTTAGACCAAATGTTGTCGATTTACACTAATACGCACAAATGTATGAAAATTATCACAGACATAGTGCTATACAACATTTTAGACACATTCTAGGGAGTTTATCAGCTAAAAACGGTTAATTATGAGGTGAGTTACACTTTAAGCAGGAAAATCACTGTAATGCCACTTTAATTGATGATATGTGACTTCTCTGTGGTGCTACTGATTCCCCTCAGAGTTTGTATTTATAATACAAACATATTTATAATTTATAGGCTGGAAACTTGGGAATATACAGAACTGCAAGATAAAATCTTGGGAAATTATCAATCAAACAAACATATGGGTGTCCCCTCTGTTGGCAAAAGACAAAAACTAACAATTTTAAGGACTTTAAAATGGTAAATTGTTAATGTTCTCATTGTTATTAATTGATATGTTTTAATGCTGGTGTGAGGTCAGGTGGACGGTTTTTTTCCGTGTTTTTCATCCCACATGACAAAAACCAATGCAGACATGTTCCTGTTTTTAGTATTTTACATCACTTTACAATGGAAGCTGTTTTTGTTTAGTTATTATTTCATTTATTTTATTTACCTTTCATTTTATATGCTTTTATATGATTATCTATTGTTGTATGTTGCTTTTATATGACTGTCTCCTCTGTGTTCTTTGTCTAAAACAGGCCTCTCTTGTCCTCGAGCCTCAATGAGACTAACCTGTAGAAATAAAGGTTGAATGAATGAATGAATTTCTGAAAACTGGTAGGTACAAAATGAGTTTTAAAAAAAAGCCAGAGTCAAAAGAAAAGCTGACAAATCTTCAGAAAGCTTAAAGATTGTCACTTAAAACCCCTTAAATAGGACTGTGTACTATTGAACTCAGAATCCTGTTGAATAAATGTAATTAACATGTTGTTCTACAAGATTTAAAGTGAAGCCAATGTATCAAAAAAACCAAGTTCAATAAAATAAAACAAGAATATTATGATTCTGCCCCCAAATTTAACAGCCATTTTTCCTCCAACAGTAGTGTAATGTTTTTTTTTTTGTCTTGCAATGAACCCTTAAATAATAATAAAATTAAAAAAAATAATAAAACCAAAAATGATTTGGTAAAAGTGTCTGGTATTCTAAGGTGTGTTCTTTTTGCTGATGATACCACCTTCTTTTGTTTTGGTTATGATTTGAAACAAATGTTTGAGTTGTTAAAAGAGGAGATCTCAATATTACAAACTTGGTTTAGTTTAAATAAGTTATCATTAAATTTAGATAAGACTAATTATATGTTATTTAGCAAAAATAAAATAGATAAATTTTCTATCAAAATTGATGGTGTTGAACTAAGTAGAGTGGATGAGGTGAAGTTTTTGGGTGTAATTGTTGATGAGAGATTGTCGTGGAAACAGCATGTAAATTTTGTTAAAACTAAGTTATCTAAATCTATTGGCGTATTGTATAAACTAAAGGACTTGTTAAATGATAGGGCTCTCTATTTGCTATATAACTCAATTTTTGTTCCACATTTAATTTATTGTGTGGAGGTTTGGGGTAAAGCCTGTACAACTATAACAAATTCTATTTTTATTTTGCAGAAAAGAGCGGTGAGAATTATTGCTAGAAAGCCTTATCGTCATCCATCAAATGTATTATTTAAACAACTCAAATTATTGAAATTTCATGAATTGGTAGATTATAATATTTTGTTAGTAATGCATAAGGCTCATAAGAATGTGCTACCCACAAATGTTCAAATGTTTTTCATAAAGAGAGAAAGCCGTTACAGTTTAAAAGGAACTGAAATATTTGTTAAACCTAGATATAGGACTAGTTTGAAGGGACGTTTTATTTCGAATAAGGGAGTGGAATTGTGGAATGTTTTGGAAAAAGATGTTAAAGATGTAAACTCTGTGATGAAATTCAAAAAAATTATCAAGTCTAAACTGCTAGCAAAATACTAAAGCTTCAAGTAATGCATCCTAATCTATTTGTTGATTATTGAGTGTGAAATGTTACTAAATTGATCTGTTGTTTTTGGTAGTTAATTGTTTGAATTGATTGTTTGTAAATTGTTTGTTTTGTTTTTTGTGGTAAAAAAGGGGCAGACAAAATAAGAAAATTTTCTTCTTTCTGCCACCTTTCATTTTATGTATTTTGATTTTTTTTCTCATATTTATGAAATGGTTTTTTTCCATTATCTTTTATGTTGTTTTTCTTAAATATGTAAAATGAATAAAACTTTAATAAAAATAATAAAATATTTTTTTTCGCCATTTCAGTTTAGGAGCCTTGCAGATTTATAACCTACCACTTGGGGGCAGCACACTTTTCTGACCACAGCTAAACTCATCAGCTGCTGTTTGTCTCTGGGTTGCCATAGCGACACGTTTGTTCGCAGACTTCTCAGCCATGAGGCTTTGAGATACAGAGGGCAGTATTGAGCTGGAGGACGGCGGCTGAATCTCAATCAGCAGATGAACAGGGCGGCCTACAACCCCCCTCCCCCCATCTCCACACACACACACACACACACACACACATGCACACTACTGTGGACGTCTCCTAAAATGAAAGCCAGTCCTGCCTAAGCTGTTGGCTCGTTTTACATTCAAAACAACAACCTCCCTCTTCCACACAAACACACCGCAGCTGCCGGCCGGTTACCCAGCAGCCCTCTGCGTTGAAAGGTTATCACCGGCAGGTTGATTTCTGCGGTCATGATGGACAATCAGTAAGGATGACTTGTCGTGCGAGACCAGCTGTTGTTCTACTACAGACTGCAGCTGCTTGGCACAGTCGTCTGCGGCTGTTTCAGGCAGCAGCTCCCATATGTTTGTGCTCCCTTCCTATATCTGGCCTGCATTTCTTTTGAATCCTCTCCAAATGTCACTTTTTTTTTCTTGCCCATCATGCTAAGAGCTGTTATGAAACCCCATCCAATTAAAATCCCATCACCAAGATATAGACGTGCGCTTTGCGTGTGTACAGTAACGTGTGGATATCTTCAGTGGTTTGATTGCAACCCCCACCCCTCCAACCTCACTCCTAAAATGAAACAGGGATGCATAACTAGATTTAAGGTTATGTAATGCTGACTGGAGGCATAGAAGATGTGTATAATCCACTCCTATTTGGGTTAAATCCATCTCTCTCTCGCTGCATGTCTGCTTGTAAGAAGACAGGGAGCTCACGTCCTCACACATCTCTCCTCTGCACCACCAGGCTTGAAGAGCACCAACTCCAGCTGCACGTACGTCTTAGTGCCAAGAGAATCATCGGACAATGAACTAATGTCTCTGGTTGTCTCCGGTTTTCCCTGATGGTGGGGATTTTAATGTGAGATTGAAGAATATCCCCTCCAAGCCCCAAAAGGAGCCATCTTGTTTGACAACAAATCAATCAGTGGAAAAAAAAAGTCCACATGCTTTTTCGTCTAACGTAGAGAAATGATTAGCATTTTGATTTTCTAAATACATTTTTTTAATTAAACGATCCTGTTTTTATTTTATTTTTTTGTATTGAACACCAAGACCCAATAAATTCAAGTTTGCAGCTCATGTGTTCACTTTCAAATTACTATAATCACTTTTATTGCGGTTTGGTTGGAGCTGGTTGAGCTGGACAACAACTTTACTCAAGTTTTATAAAACATGAGAGGCATTAATATGTTCTCTTTGGTGACATTAACCATATTTTTCACAATAAATGCATCTCTTGTTGTTATTATTGTGACAGTAATGACAGTAGTACAGACTAGGGATGCCAAAAATGCTCTTGCATGATGCAACTAGATTGGTGGAGCAGCCACGTGATCTGTTATCAATCAATCAATCAATCAATCAATCACCTTTATTTTACCAGAGCCCGTTGAGATCGAGATCTCTTTTACAAAGGTGACCTGGTCAAGTGGGCAGCAGCACGTCACATGATAATTGACAATAAGCATTTGCATTTATCAAAAAAAGAAAATAAAGAAAACTACAATTAGAATAAATAGATGTTGACTGTACAAAACCATCAGGATAAGACAGACATATATAGGCATTATATATACAGGGTATAAAAAACAGACAGACATCGGTTGAGTAGATACAGCTAAAAAAATCAACAATGACATGCATATTGGATAAGTAATGGATTAGAAACATTATGTCTTTGTCCCAATAAATTATAATCTGTTCATTTATTGAAGGAAGAGCCTGTAAGGATGTTTGTGCTTTTAAAGGCATTTACTATAAAAATAGCATAAAAGTTAAAAAAATGATCCAGTTCTCTTCATTTATGGGCAGCTGTGGCTGAGTGGTTAGAGCAGTCGTCCTCCAATGCAAGAATTGGGGGTTTGATTCCACCAACACTCACATGCTGAAGTGTCCCTGGGCAAGACACTGCATTGCATCCAATGTGTGTCCCATTGGTGTATAAATGTTATCTAAAGCACTGATTATTATTATTTGTATAGCTCTAGTAGAGTGCTGTTTGACTGGGTAAATGAGGACACAGATTGTGTTGTAAAGGTGAGGTTGCTGAGGTTTGAGTCTCTTGATATGATAGAAAGCACTATACTGTACAAGTACAGTGCATTTCATGAGGAGCAGGTCTCTAGCTTTTACATTATAGGCTGGGGCCCTTCTAGCACAATACTATAACATTTCTACAAGAAAATACTGTAAAAGGAAGTTGATAGCATTGTAAAGATGTATTTAAAAAGGGCATAGGCTTTTATAAAACTTTTACGATTGGAATCCATCCATCCATTTTCTTCCGCTTACCCGGGGTCGGGTTGCGGGGGTAGCAGCCTAAGTAGGGAGACCCAGACTTCCCTCTCCCCAGCCACTTGGAGCAGCTCCTCGGGGGGAATCCCAAGGCGTTCCCAGGCCAGCCGAGAAACATAGTCCCTCCAGCGTGTCCTGGGTCTTCCTCTGGGTCTCCTCCCGGTGGGACATGCCCGGAACACCTCACCAGGGAGGCGTCCAGGAGGCATCCTAACCAGATGCCCGAGCCACCTCAACTGGCTCCTCTCGATGTGGAGAAGCAGCGGCTCTACTCCGAGTCCCTCCCGGATGACTGAGCTTCTCACCCTATCTCTAAGGGAGAGTCCAGACACCTTGTGGACAAAACTCATTTTGGCTGCTTGTATCCGAGATCCCATTCTTTCGGTCATAACCCAAAGTTCATGACCATAAATTAGGGTAGGAACGTAGATGGACCAGTAAATTGAGAGCTTTGTCTTTTGACTAGAATCATTTCATGAAAACAGCAGTCCACTTAGGTCCTGACTTAGGTCAGCGCGTCCATCACAGTGTGGTACGCCGGGGCCACTGTCAGGGACAGACACAGACTGCAGCGCATCGTGCGCTCTGCTGAGAAGGTAATCGGCTGTAGTCTCCCATCTCTCCATGACCTGTACGTCTCCAGGACTGTGAGGCGAGCAGGTCGGATCACAGCTGACCCTTCTCACCCTGCATACGGTCTGTTCGAACCACTCCCCTCAGGCAGGAGGCTTCGGTCAATTGGGACCAGAACCTCCCGCCATAAAAACAGTTTCTTCCCCTCTGCTGTCAGACTCTTGAACACTCATAACCATGCTACCTCATAACTTGCCTTGGTCGCTGTATTTTGTATTTGTTCTTTGTATTTTGATTGGGAATCACTGTATCACTGTATTTTGATTGCACCACTCTAATTGCGCTGTTTCTTAGTAGTTTTTGTTCACTGAATATTGTATTGATTGTATTGATGTTTTATGGTTTATGTTTTTTGTGTCTTATGTTTTTATATTTTATGCACCGTTATGCCGAAGCAAATTCCTAGTCTGTGAATCCTGTTCATTGACAATGGCGATAATAAACTGAATCTGAATCTGAATCTGAATCTGACATCACGCCACCTGGCTGCTAACTCACCGGTGTGGCAAGATTTAAACTGTTTCTCTAATCTGAGGTTGTTCAAACATCACGTAAGATGCTAACAGTGCACACTCTTTCCACATAACCCCATTTCAAGTCTGATCTGTCCTTTTAAGTTAAATTAATATTATTAAGTGTTTTCCCATCCCTGTTACACTTAATAAATCTTAATGCTGTAGTAAACAGAAATAAAACATATTAAATATTAAAACATATTTAATATTTCTTTTGTGAAACTGTACTTGTGATTAAGAACAGATCACATCAGTCTACACAAGTACACTCAGACACACAGGCAGGACCCAGTGGGGTGAGTGTAATCTTGGATCCACACAGCTTTAATCCACATCAATACTGAATATTTGATGGCTTTCTCATTGATAGAGCGTGACACCTGGACAGCCCACCACCCTGCTAGCTGTGCGTCCCTGTGGGAGAGGCTCATTCCTGACAAGTGTTTATCTCTGGGAAAGCATCTGAGCCAGCAAAACTGACAAGACCATGAGTGCAAACACTAACATATGCAGAACATATTTTATTTTTAGCTAGGTGTGGTCTGCATGAATCCCAATGGAGCAGCAGAGGATGCACCAATATGAAATGTTTGTTTGTGTCAAATATGAACGTGTGGCTTTGTGTGTGTTTGTGTGTGTGTGTGTGTGTGTGTGGCAGAGAATAGTGCTGCTGTATCTGGGTTTCCTTTTACAATCTGACTTCTGCTTGCCTAGCAGGAACCATAATCATGGTTGTCAGCACTGGCTGGTTGCTAGGTAACAGTTACCTGACTGTGCTTTGCTTGCACAGAATTACACTGTGTGTGGGTGTGTGTGTGTGGGGTGTGTGTGTGTGTGTGTGTGTGTGTGTGTGTAGGAATAGGAAAATGCAGCAATTTACAATACCAAGCAGTCGTTCCACGTCTGGACAGACAATATTAGCATCTAGAAACATATTCAGATGTTTGGAAACAAACCCTTGAGGCTGAACCGTAGCTTTGACTGTGTTACCATACAAATATATATACAGCAGTCCCTCGCTACTTCACAGTTCGTTAATCGCAAACTCACTTTACCATGGTTTTTCAAAGTAAGATTGGACACGACATACAAATGGCAGATTGATGGATGAGCCGCACGATTAGCATGGAATTTTTATTTGAAATAATTTTAAATTATTTAGCACCTCCTGCACCTCTGTGCAGCCCACACTGCAGGAGTTCTCCGTGCAGAGCAGGGAAGTGGGCGTGGTCAAGTGTGCTTGTGGCAAACAGCAGAGGAGGCAGAGAGAGGGAAATCATGACATTCTGTGATCTTTTATACTAGTTTAAATCACCCGCTTTGAACGTTATGATCCATTAAATGTCCGTTATTAGTTATTATCATCCCCATATGTAGCTGTCAGACTGCCCCTCCTGTACCTCCTATTAGGTTTAAAGGTACGTTGTTAGCCTTGGTAGCGATGATAATAGGCTCCGTTTTTAGCTTTGTTAGTGCTTCACGTGGTTAGGTTTAGAGTAAAGGGTCTGGTGTTAGGTTTAGGGTCTTGGTTAGGTATAGGCACAAGGGTAAGGGGGTTAAGTTTAGGGTTGTTCCTCTGGGTCAGGTGTAAGGTTAGGTTTAGGAAAAGGGTTAGCCGAAAAAGAAAAAAAAAAGACACTTCCTGGTTTACCCCGGCAAGACGCTGCCTATTATCAGCGATGATAACAACAATAACATATCTTTAAACCTAGTAGGTAGGTTGGACAGTTTCACCGCTACATATGGGGATGATAACAACTAATAAAAGCCATTTAATGGACTGATAACATCCAAAGCTGCTCGTTTAAATTTTAGAAACATAGTTTTTAAAATTGCACGTGTTGGAACAGTTTAAAATATCTTTATATATATATATA
>JBBPBX010005942.1:0-22278 GCA_038048925.1 Garcialebias charrua
GCTTCATCCAGCAGCCGCTGGAGAGCCTCCGTTTTGTCTTTCTCCAGCCGGAGTTCAGACAAAAACTTTTGTTGGCTGGTCACGTGAGCCACTTTGAGTTCCTCATAATCCTGCTGAAGGAGCTTCTTCTTCTTCTGCTTGATAGAACTCTGTACCTGGGAGCCAATCTTGGCACAACTTAGAGTTTCTGCATCAGTATACTTCTGCAGTCTCTCGTATTGTTGCCGAACCTCCTTTTCTTTTTTAATAAAGACCTCTTTGAGGTTTTTCTGCTTGTCCAACTGGGCCTTGGTGTCCTGAAGCTCTTCCCACAGTTGGTTTGCACGATGGTTCGCGTTGAACGACCGTCCCCTTTCTTCATTGAGAAGGGCGTTCAGCCTGTCGATCTCGTGATAGACCGACGGTTGCTCCATCCGGGCTCCCTGGTTCCTGCCTCGTCTAGGATTGGGTTGTCTCTGATAAGACATTTTCCAAAATCCACTGTCAAAAACTTTTGCTACACTAAAACAATCCTTCTCTGTGAAGAGGTTTGAGTGAAATGAGCTGAAGAGAAGCGTTCTGGTTTATAAACAATGATGCCATGATGTCACATGATGACATCATGGCATCATGATGCATCCTTTGATCCAAGCTGTCTTTGTGACATCATCATGATGTCACAAAGACAGCTTGGATACAATGATGCCATGATGTCACATGATGACATCATGGCATCATGATGCATCCTTTGATCCAAGCTGTCTTTGTGACATCATCATGATGTCACAAAGACACTATGGATCATTGTTCCTTTGATGACTTTCCTTTGAAGATTCCACCTGTGATCTGTTGTTTGTTTGTTTATTTTTAAAATTACAATCTGTTCTTTGTTTGTTTATTTTTTGAATTACAATATGTTCTTTGTTTGTTTATTTTTTAATTACAATCTGTTCTTTGTTTATTTATTTTTAAAATTACAATCTGTTCTTTGTTTGTTTATTTTTTAAATTACAATATGTTCTTTGTTTGTTTATTTTTTAATTACAATCTGTTCTTTGTTTATTTATTTTTAAAATTACAATCTGTTCTTTGTTTGTTTATTTTTTAAATTACAATCTGTTCTTTGTTTGTTTATTTTTTAATTACAATCTGTTCTTTGTTTATTTATTTTTAAAATTACAATCTGTCTTTTAGTAAAATACTAGCCTGGTTAAAACCAGACCCTTGTCCTTCACTTCGCTTTGTAGTACGAAGCGAAGTGAAAGACAAGGGTCTGGTTTTAACCAGGCTACTAAAATACTGTAACGATAAAAAATAGAATACAAAATACAACAATAAAAACACAAATAACAAAGAATAATATTTTGAATAAAACTATTTCCAAGATGTAGTTTTAGACTTGATTAAGCAATAAGGATTAATCAAGGTATAACTTGTCTAAAATAAAATAATTATTGATATAATAATAATAATAATAATAATAATATTAATAATGATATAAGAATAATTGATTTGTATCAAATGTGTAACAATTTAAATCATGTTTAGCCAACGTTGCACTGATGTCATCAGGTCCTCTCCTCCAAAAAGGGCTTCAGTTTCACTGTTGGTGTTTCATATCAGCACATACAGTCAGTAAATGTCCCGCATCTTTATCTATCTATCTATCTATCGGGGCGGCCGTGGTGTAGTGGTAAGGGCAGTCGTCTCCCGATCGGAAAGTTGGCGGTTCGACTCCCGGGACCCGCACCATGTGTCGTTGTGTCCTTGGGCAAGACACTTAACCCTGAGTTGCTCCCGGTAGGACTGGAAAGCACCTTGCATGGTAGTCTGCCGCCACCGGTTTATGAATGTGTGTAGCATTCAATATATGTGTAGCACTTTGAGATTTTCAGTAATGAAAAGTGCGTTATAAATTGAATTTATTATTATTATCTATCTATCTATCTATCTATCTATCTATCTATCTATCTATCTATCTATCTATCTATCTATCTATCTATCTATCTATCTATCTATCTATCTATCTATCTATCTATCTATCTATCTATCTATCTATCTATCTATCTATCTATCTATCTATCTATCTATCTATCTATCTATCTATCTATCTATCTATCTATCTATCTATCTATCTATCTATCTATCTATCTATCTATCTATCTATCTATCTATCTATCTATCTATCTATCTATCTATCTATCTATCTATCTATCTATCTATCTATCTATCTATCTATCTATCTATCTATCTATCTATCTATCTATCTATCTATCTATCTATCTATCTATCTATCTATCTATCTATCTATCTATCTATCTATCTATCTGGTGCCACCCCACTGGAGGTTCTGGACCATTTTACATTGAATACTGAAAAAAAAAATATATAGTATATGAAATCATAAAATAAAAAAATATATATATATGCATATATGTTCTTAGTTGTGTAGGATAAATAGTTCATGAGTAATGATGAGTTATGAAGTTGAAGACGCAAATTCAACAATGGCAGGACTCACAGCTGCATCGAATCACTCATCAACTGTCCACCTGGATATAAGGCGCCCTTTCCTCAGCTCTTCCTGTTTGCCCGTTGCCAGTCTAGTCGCCTCCCTCCACCTCCCCGTCTCCTCCCGGGGTTTCTGGTTCCTCGGTTCTCCCCTGTTCTTCGTCCCGCCTCCGCCGCCTGGGGTTGTCCTGCTCGCCTTCGTCTTGGTCCTGCTGCTGTGTGCTCCTCCAACTCATGATCCATCCATCTCACCTCGATCTGTTGCTGTATTTGACCACTTCAAACCAGTCTCTCTGTCTTCTCTAGAGCAGGTCATGTGCAGCCTGAAACCATCTGGTTCCCCCTTCGATGTGGTCCCCCCTCTGCTACTAAAGGAGGTTTTTCCCGCTCTAGGTCCTTCCATTCTCTCTATTGTAAATAGCAGTTTATCCACAGGTGTGGTGTCAAAATCATTAAAACATGCTGCTGTTCAACCTCTCCTTAAAAAAACCAAACCTTGACCCTTCAGTAGTGTCTAACTTCAGACCTGTCTCCAGACTCCCATTTGTTTCTAAACTTCTAGAGAAAATAGTTGAGTCCCAGTTGAAGTGCTTCCTGGAGGATCACGCTATCCTTGAGTTATTCCAATCTGGCTTCAAATCTCTACACAGCACTGAGACTGCCCTACTGAAGGTTTTTAACGACATCTTCCTATCCACAGTCACTGGTGACTCTGTGCTGCTTGTCCTATTGGACCTCACATCCGCTTTCGACACCATCGACCATGAGATCCTCATTGCTAGGTTGGAGCAGTGGGTGGGCATCTCAGGGTCAGCCCTCAATTGGTTCAGATCCTACCTCTCTGACAGGTCCTTTTGTGTTTCCATCAACGATTTTAGTTCTGCAGTGGCAGCACTTAAATGGGGGTTCCGCAGGGGTCCATCCTGGGTCCTCTCCTATTCTCCATACACCTACTGCCACTCGGTGCTATTTTCCGGAAACACAACATACCTTTCCACTTCTACGCCGATGACTGTCAAATTTACTTCCCCCTAAGAAACAATGGCACATGCTCTATTCAACTCCCATTCTACTTTTGGAAACTCTAGGAACCACAAGTAAACCTGCAGTCTGAGAGTGAAATGCTCTGTTAGGAAAATATGGAACAATAAGATCAGTAATATAAGATGGAGCTAGGTTGTTGAGGGCTTTGCAGGTTATAAGTAAGATTTTGAATTCAGTTCTGGATTTGACACGGAGCCAGTGGAGAGAAGCTAAAACTGGAGAGTTATGATCTCTCCCACTAACTCCAGTAAAGATTCTGGCAGCAGCATTTTGGATCAACTGAAGACTTTTTAAAGAAGTATTTGGACACCCAGATATCAAACCATTGCAATAGTCCAGTCTAGACGTGACAAATGCACAAACCAGTTTTTCTGCATCATTTTTAGATAGGATGTGTCTAATCTTAAATTAGACGCAGGTGGTGGAAAGCGGGTAACTTTTTAATGGAAGTTAAAAGACATGTCCTGATCAAAAATAACACCAAGGTTTTTTTATTTATTTTACATTAGAACTAACTGGAGGCTAAATTAGTGCCATCCAGAGGAAGTGAAAGGCTGCAAAGTTTATGCTCGTGTTTTGCTCTTTGTGGTTGCAGGATAGGAGGGTGATGGATTCCAGAGGAGTCGTAAGCTGTCGACGAAGGAGTGGAGGTAAGTACCAGGCAAGTTGGAGAGTGGCAGGATGTAACTCACTTTGACAAATAAGATTCAGAAGCAAGTCGAAGATTGAATCCAAAGGACTTTGACGTTATCCAATTCCAAAGAGACTTGGTTCATCTCTATGGGGTCCCGATCGAGGAGCAGGACTAGAAAAACTCAAGGAAAGCCAGGTTAATATTAACATTTTCTTTAAGATATTAGTTAGGCTGTAGTTACCAGTGGATAACTTAATGTTCAGTGGATGCAACCTGGTTCCCATGCCATTAAATAAACAGCAGCTTAATCACAGCTGGGTGGCTCTGCTCTGCCATTCACTCAATAACTGTGAGGAAGTGATTAGTCAGAAAATACTGGAATCCTACAGCTTCATCTTAAAGGTGGGTAAGTTTGTCTTACAGCTATAAAGAAAAGGATGCACGCCTTTTCAAACTTACTGAATAAAAGATGGTAGTGATGAAGATTGCTGTGATCATTTTGTTGGATGCAGATGAGTTGTTCATTTCGTTTTAAATGATTCTTTTTTTAACCTCGTGTTTTTATTCCAGGTTTTCCTAAACAAGAGGCAGAGGGCCTCAAATCCAGGCCTGCTTCTGGTATAAGTCTCAACAAAACACGAGCTGGCACTACGTCATCCTGGGTCTCATTCTAAGACAAGGACGCAATGATTTCAGGAGAAGTTTGGTTTCAAATTAAAGCGAGAGGTCATTTCTGCAGCGTTTTCCACTGATTCTGTGTGAAGCTGCCTGAAGCAGTGGCTGGCCCACTGCAGGTTGTTTATCTCACTTGTTCAACACATCTGAGTCTCATTACGAGCAAATAAACCAAAGCTGTGCATCACTGTCCCGATGCATGGAAAGCATAAGGAGAGTGTGCGAGAATGTGTGTGTTTGTGTCCAACAGCAGAGAAAGTGTTTGTCGTTAAAAAGGGTGAGGTCATTCTGGTTCTGAAGGGAATCTGGGCCACAGAAAGCAGACTTGTAGCTTCTGCTACTAGAACGTCGTTTTGGATTTACGTCACCTCATCAGCCTTTGGCTTGATTACCGTATTTTCTGGCCTATAAGTCGCAGTTTTTAAAAAAAATTCATGTCCTGTGACTTATTGGGCGAAGCGACATATTTATAGATTTTTTCCCCCCATATTTTTAGATCAATTTTTGGCTGAGATATGACCGTTTCCATTCATTCTGATGGAAAAAAAATGGTGCAGTACCACTTTCGGCTGCTAGGGGCAGCAGTACCACTTTCAGCCGCTAGGGTCCACTGACCGTTCCCAGCTCATGTGTCCAAAAAGAGCCTCCTCTGCTCGGACTCACTCTGTCGCAGCCCGGCCTCCTGCTCTCTGGAGGTCTGAACTAGTGTTTGTTAGCAAAATTGCTCAAGAACCACACAACAAATTTTGATGAAACTTACAGAAAGTAATCACTGGATGGATATTTACAACCATTAGCTGTAGGAGATGTTTGAGCGAAAATTCTATTTATTTATAATTAATTTTCACGACCATTTGGAAGACGTCAAAGCGAAACAATTTAAATCCAGCAGATTTGACCATTACATTAATTTATTGAGGAACGGTTAAGCTCAGACACTTTTGCTATAATGTCAGCTAACAAATATATATTTTTAAGCGTTTATTTTGCTAAATTTTAAAGAAATGCATCGGTCCCACCCGTGCGCGTGCTCGTAGCAAAACTACTTTTAAAATCCAGCTGATTTGACAATTACGTGAATTTATTAAGGAAAGGTTAAGCTAAGACACATCTTTGCTATAATTTTCAGCAAACAAATAATTGTTTTTACCGTGTTAATCTTGTTAAAAGTCCTTCCGTGCACACTTCTGTGGCCGCCATTTACAGGAGGGCGGTGATGCGTAACATACGCGACGCGTCAGCGGTGACGCATAATAGATGCGACGTATACGGAGGTGCGACACGTTTATGGATTTTTCCAAGTTATTGGACATAATTGGACAATGCGTCGTATGGGACGGAGCAACTTTTCGGCCGGAAAATACGGTAATCCTGGGATTTCAACTAGCAACTGTTTTTACTTCTGCACAAACACAAACTTAAATTAACACCTAGACATCCTTGAAGGAATGCACATCGCACGCTGTCTTTCATGTCAGAGGTTTAAATTAAAACAAAACAAAAAATCTTGCAAGATATCGTTTGTGCTCAAAGTATTTATAGAGAATAACTCTCAGCTACTACCACACTAAATTTAACTACAACATAATTGACAGAGTTGTTGCTATTTATGTGTTGACTAACCTGGATTAGCTGTGGTGGCCATCTTCATTTCGACTGACTATAAAAGTTTGTGAGTTTAGATGCACAACGAATTGTGATATTCGGAAAGTTTCATTTAAATGTATTGAGTGGTTCATGAGATATTTTGCTAACAGACGAGCAGGGTTAGCTCCAACAAATAATGATATAGTTTGTTGCACATTATGTTGTGCCCAAAGCATCTGTTAGAGACAAATAACAGCTACTACGACACCAAATTTGAGCAATAATGTCTAAAAATGATGGAGTTCTAGGCATTTTAATGGTGATGACAAGTGATGGCGGCCATTTTGAATTGATGTGACACCAAAACCTAAGTTGTGTGCATTCAATGATTACTTTGTTGAACTCATCCAGTTGTTCACAAGACATTTTGCTAACGCTGCAGAAAAACAGATGCAGAGAGAAAAACATAATTGTGTTTAGCAGCACGTGATAAAAACAGACAAAGTGTCGCACACCTTTTCGGTCATTCCCGCACACACTCCTCCTGCCACCCACACATTCATGGAATGTTGTCTCCAGATGTGGGTGTGATGCTTGTGCAGAGTGGTTAGTGAGCGAGCGCGCCGTGTTTTTGTGTGTTTTCACCTCCTCTCGTCTGTTTTGGTTACCGGCCTCATCTGTTCAGCCTCAGTAATGAGTCGCGCTGTCACAAGAACAAACACAAGACTGAGGCCTGAACGCTCCGAGCAGTTCAGAAACCGAAGACCGGTGCCACCGTCACTTCTTAACAGTCTTCAGATAATACGGTAAACGTTTTACATCGCGTCTTTGTATCAGGAAAAATGGTGCTTTACGCTCATGCTAACATGAAAAGACGTTTTATGGCGTGACTGACAGCATGTAAGTCAGGCGCAGCAGCTTTTTGTTTTCTTTCACCAAAGTGCTGATGTGCAAGCTTGGAAAAGTCAAATATACAGGAAGCAGTAACGAATGGAACCGCATTTAGAACTGGCAAGAAAAATGCTCACCTCATACAACCAAGAAACTTTAGGATTAAAAAAAAAATCTGATCTGTCACACTGATGAAAACTGAGACAAGTAATTCAATCAGATCACAAAAATTACTTGAAAATAAAAACACGTATTAACCGGAGCGATTCAGTTTTCTGTTCCAGGGGTTTGACCTGCATCTTGCCACTGGTTCCAAATAGGAAAATGTGTTTAGCTGTAAATATATATATTTAAAAAATGTTTAGCCATTGACCACTTCTCAAAGACAAAGCACTTTGGGTTCTACATAAAATAATTAAATCAAAGCTGCGCTGATCAATATGTTCATCAATAATTAATATGAACAGTGTGGCTTTATGTTGGTGAAAAGTTCTCAGACTGAGCGCGAGTAAAGTAATAAACTGAAAGCAGTTTATCTGTTTTAACTGTGCTCTATAAATAAAGATGACTTGACTTGAACTCTGTTGGCGCTCTTTATTTTCTTTTTAATAGATTTATCAACCGTCTGTTTTCAGTTTATGAGTCAGAGATTACATAAGATTCCTGCAGTTGTTGTTTTTTTAACTGTTTTTGCAATAATCTCCTCATTTGATTTTACTGTAAGTGTGTGGGTTTTCCCCAGGTACTCTGGTTTCCTCCCACATACCAAAAACTTGCATGTTAGGCTGATTGGTAACTCTAAATTTTCCCTAGGTGTGATCCAATAATGCTCAGTCAGGTCATCTGGACAGTTTATTTTTTGTAGAGACGTTTCGCCCTCTATCCGGAGGGCTTCATCAGTCTGAGGAATTCCAAGTAAACAGTTTCCCCACCAAGCAGTAAACTCCTTAGGTGGACCAACCAGTTTGCTGGAGATAAGATGGTTTCTGGGGGCTGTCCTGTACCCCGTCGACTCCTCCCAGACAGGCAGCCACAGTGGTTCAAGGCAACAAAGTTCATGCTCAATCATCCAGGTACCAAATCCAACAATGCTGATGAAGCCCTCCGGATAGAGGGTGAAACATCTCTACAAAAAATAAACTGTCCAGATGACCGGACTGAGCATTACTGGATTTGGCGCCTGGATGATTGAGTATGAACTTTGTTCCCTATGGTGTGAGTGAGAGAGTGAATGGTTGTTTTTCTCATTTGTCTCTATGTGTCCCTGTGATGGACTGGAGACCTGTCCAAGGTGTCCCCCACCTCTTGCACAGTGACTGCTGGATATGGGCACCAGTGACCCCATGACCCAAAAAGGAAGAAGTGGGTTGAATGGATGGATGCATGGATAAACACAGATATGAACAGAACGGAATAGAAACACACTTCATACAATGAGCATGAATACTGTATACCGTAAGAAAACAGCACTGTTTTCGTGTGCGACTGAGAAAGACTGCAAAGCATTTTATAAAACTTTTATTTGTGGGAGATCAGCTCTGTCAGCTTCCTGCAATGACAAGATGGCGCCAATAAGCCACACCTGTGGACCATCTCCTTGATGAGCTGCAGGAGTGCAAAAGGCTGCAGAAGACCCCCAGTCGCCGCTGGAGCATTACATGCCTAACGGTAGTGTTTTTCTGGCCACTTTGCATTATCTAGTGAAAGATAAACCCACCTTGTGCTCCTTTGCATTTCAGTGTTTGATCTGCTGTTCGTACGTCCTGGAGCTCCCTTGTGACATCTTCAGCTGTTTCCTCGCCTTGCAGCCACTTGCCTCCTCGGACGTCTTCCATTTTTCTCACTGGAACCTTTGGATCACCTGCTCCCTCAACAAACCACCATTCCTTTTGTAAGAAAGAGAAGCACCATCATTCACCATGTCTCAAGTTACCCATATTAACCCTTCTTCTTGCTCTAAAGGATTCCAGTCCCTCCCCGTGCACGTTGATCTTATTATCAATTATAAATAAACATTGCTAAACTTTTACCGAGTCTTGGAATCTGTTCTCTTCGGTCCACATTCTCTGGGTATTCCATTAAACGTTACACTACTAGAGTAAAAAATGTGTCCATTTAATAACTGTTGGTCATTTACCATTCATTACATAAAAGCAAACTTTAAAAAAAACTTAGCAGCCATCTTTACCAAACATGATCAACCAGCAGTTTCCTTCCTACTAACCTCCTCTGGACAAGGCTGGCTTCCAATCTGGCTTCAAATCTCTCCACAGCACTGAAACTGCCCTACTGAAGGTTTTTAACGACATCTTCCTATCCACAGACACTGGTGACTCTGTGCTGCTTGTCCTATTGGACCTCACATCTGCTTTCAACACCATCAACCATGAGATCCTCATTGCTAGGTTGGAGTAGTGGGTGGGCATCACAGGGTCAGCCCTAAATTGGTTCAGATCCTACCTCTCTGACAGGTCCTTTTGTGTTTCCATCAATGATTTTAGTTCTGCAGTGGCGGCTCTTAAATGGGAGGTTCCGCAGGGGTCCTTCCTGGGTCCTCTCTTATTCTCCTTATGCCTGCTGCCACTTGGTGCTATTTTCCGGAAACACAACATACCCTTCCACTTCTACGCCGATGACTGTCAAATGTACTTCCCCCTAAGACAAAATAATAATAATCATTTTATGTAAAAGCGCCTTTCAGGACACCCAAGGACACTTAACAAACCAATACAGTGCAAACATCATCAGTGACAAATTGAAATATAAAATACATAAAGATTATAAAATGCAAAATAATAAAAATACATTTAGTAAAGTTAATGATAAGCTAGTCTAAAGAGATGTGTTTTCAGGGCTGTCTTGAACAGAGAAAGGGAGGTGGTGTTTCGAAGGTCTGGCGGTAGAGCGTTCCAGAGGTGAGGGGCAGAGCAGGTGAAGGCCCTGCTCCCCATGGTGGAGAGGCGGGCAGAGGGTACATGGAGATGTAGCGAAGAGGAGGATCTGAGAGAGCGTGATGGGATGGAGATTTGTAGGAGGTCAGATAGATAAGGAGGGGCAAGGTTGTGGATAGATTTGAACGTGAGAAGTAGAATTTTGAAGATGATGCGTGATTTAACCGGGAGCCAGTGGAGCTGCTGCAGGACAGGAGTGATGTGGTTATAGTAGGAGGTTTGAGTGATGACACGGGCAGCTGAGTTCTGGACCATCTGTAACTTGTGGAGAGATTTGTTGGGGAGGCCATAGAGAAGGGAGTTGCAGTAATCGATACGGGAAGTCACAAGACTGTGCACCAGGATGGCTGTGGAGCAGGGTGTGAGAGAAGGACGGAGACGGTTAATATTACGGAGGTGGAAATAGGCAGACCGAGTAATATTGTTGATGTGTGAAGTGAAGGAGAGAGTGGTGTCGAGGATGACACCGAGGCTCTTGACCTGAGGGGAGGGAGATAGCAGAGAGTTGTTAAGGAGGACGAGAAGATGTTCTGATTTTGAAATAGAGTTTTTGGTACCGACGAGAATGATTTCTGTCTTATTACTGTTTAGTTGAAGGAAATTGTTAGAAAACCAGTGATTAAGCTCATTAAGACAGTCGGTGAGGATGGAGGGTGGGTGGCGGGAGTTAGGTTTTGATGACAAATCAAAAAGGCGTTCAATTCAGGATCAACTGGACTTTATTTGTAACAGAAAACGTTTCGACTTCTGTCCAGAAGTCTTTTTCAATTCTGAATGGAAGCTGTGAGAACGAGAAGTTTTATACAGGCTTACAAGTCAATAACACATACATGTAAATTGACAGATCACACCTTAACAGTAGGGAGTCCCTTGAAGTCTCTGACAGAAAACACAACTAATCACAGCTGAGGTAACACATACATGTAAATTGACAGAACACACCTTAACAGTAGGGAGTTCCCTTGAAGTCTCTGACAGAAAACACAACAACTGTATGTAAATTGACAAACAACACCTCACAGCCCAACAACAGAGGCTTCTCAACAAACTTTGTTAGTCTAATTCACAGACAAGACACCTCTGCTCCCATCCGGTGTAAGACCTTTGTGAATCAGCCCCAAAACTGAGTTGTAAGTTTTGGAAAGTTGAAATCTCAGACCTCCTCCTCTGTTAAGAGAAGGTTTTTCTCTCTTAACATACAAAGCTTCCTTAACACCCCTCTCAAACCATCTGTGTTCTCGGTCCAAAATTTGCACATTTTCATCCTCAAATGAGTGTCCCTTGTCCGTGAGGTGAAGGTGAACAGCTGAGTTTTGTCCAGAGGTGGTGGCTCTCCTGTGTTGGGACATTCGTTTGTGAAGAGGCTGCTTCGTTTCTCCAATGTAACGGTCTGAGCAGACCTCGCTGCACTGGACTGCATACACCACACCACTCTGTTTGTGTGTGGGGGTTCTGTCCTTCGGGTGGACCAGCCTCTGTCTGAGAGTTCTGCTGGGTTTGAAATGTACTGGGATGTTGTGTTTGTTGAAAATCCTTCTGAAATTCTCTGAGACTCCAGCAACATAAGGAATGACAATGTTTTTCCGTCTGTTAGCATTTTTCTGTTGATTATTGTGTTTAGCAGATTTTCTCGCTGACTTGACAAAAGCCCAGTTGGGATATCCACATGTTTGCAGCGATTTGTTGATGTGTTTCTGTTCCTTTTCCTTCCCTTCTGTCCTTGTGGGGATGTGTTCTGCCCGATGCTGTAAGGTTCTGATAACAGAAAGTTTGTGCTCCAGTGGATGGTGAGAGTCAAACAGAAGATACTGGTCTGTGTGGGTTGGTTTTCTGTAAACTTCAATGTTGAGACTGTCCTCTCCCTCCATATGCACCAAACAGTCCAAAAAAGGCAGCTTGTTATCGTTAGCATCCTCTCTGGTGAACTTGATGTTGTTATCAACTGAGTTAATGTGTCTGGTGAAAGCTTCCACCTCCCTGGCTTGGATTTTGACCCAGGTGTCATCCACATAACGGAACCAATGGCTTGGAGTTGTCCCCTCATAGGAGTTAAGGGCTCTCTGTTCCACTTCCTCCATGTAGAGGTTTGCAACAATGGGTGACACTGGAGATCCCATGGCACAGCCGTGCTGTCAACAGAAATCAACAGAAAAATGCTAACAGACGGAAAAACATTGTCATTCCTTATGTTGCTGGAGTCTCAGAGAATTTCAGAAGGATTTTCAACAAACACAACATCCCAGTACATTTCAAACCCAGCAGAACTCTCAGACAGAGGCTGGTCCACCCGAAGGACAGAACCCCCACACACAAACAGAGTGGTGTGGTGTATGCAGTCCAGTGCAGCGAGGTCTGCTCAGACCGTTACATTGGAGAAACGAAGCAGCCTCTTCACAAACGAATGTCCCAACACAGGAGAGCCACCACCTCTGGACAAAACTCAGCTGTTCACCTTCACCTCACGGACAAGGGACACTCATTTGAGGATGAAAATGTGCAAATTTTGGACCGAGAACACAGATGGTTTGAGAGGGGTGTTAAGGAAGCTTTGTATGTTAAGAGAGAAAAACCTTCTCTTAACAGAGGAGGAGGTCTGAGATTTCAACTTTCCAAAACTTACAACTCAGTTTTGGGGCTGATTCACAAAGGTCTTACACCGGATGGGAGCAGAGGTGTCTTGTCTGTGAATTAGACTAACAAAGTTTGTTGAGAAGCCTCTGTTGTTGGGCTGTGAGGTGTTGTTTGTCAATTTACATACAGTTGTTGTGTTTTCTGTCAGAGACTTCAAGGGAACTCCCTACTGTTAAGGTGTGTTCTGTCAATTTACATGTATGTGTTACCTCAGCTGTGATTAGTTGTGTTTTCTGTCAGAGACTTCAAGGGACTCCCTACTGTTAAGGTGTGATCTGTCAATTTACATGTATGTGTTATTGACTTGTAAGCCTGTATAAAACTTCTCGTTCTCACAGCTTCCATTCAGAATTGAAAAAGACTTCTGGACAGAAGTCGAAACGTTTTCTGTTACAAATAAAGTCCAGTTGATCCTGAATTGAACGCCTTTATGATTTATCATGTCCTGGATGACTGAGAATCTTCACCAGCATTTTGATGACAAGTAGCTGTGTGTCATCAGCATAACAGTGGAAATGGACGCCGTATTTGCGGAAGATGTGACCTAGAGGAAGGAGGTAAATGATGAAGAGGAGGGGTCCGAGGACAGAGCCTTGGGGGACACCCGTGGAGACAGGGGAAGACTGGGAGCGGAAGGATTTAAGCTGAATGAATTGAATGCGGTCAGATACTGTAGATAGGAGTTGAACCAGTCTAAAATGGCACATGCTCTATTCAACCTCTGCTCGACTGCCTGGGTGACATCAGGGACTGGATGGCTTTAAATTTCTTAAGCTTCAATGATAAGAAGTCTGAAGCCATATTGTTTCTTCCCAATGGCACAACCTCGAACCACTGCATTGATCTTTCTGCTCTACCCCTGTCTGACAAACAAAAAGTCACAAATCTGGGAGTGATAATGGATCCTTCCATGAAACGTAAGAGTCATGTAAATATGATAGTCAAATCTTGTTTTTTCCAGCTGAGGCGACTGTCTAAGCTGAAGCCCATATTATCAAAAAATAACCTGGAGACAGTAATTCATGCATTTATTACATCTAGGCTTGATTACTGCAATTCCCTTCTGCTTGGCGTCAGTCAGACCACCATTGCACGATTACAACTGGTTCAGAACACAGCAGCCCGATTTTTAACTAGTACACGCAAAAGTGAGCACATTACACCAGTCTTGGCCTCCCTGCACTGGCTACCGGTTCATCTTCGAATCCAGTTCAAAATTCTCCTGTATGTCTACAAATAACTGAACAGTCTCGCCCCCGCCTATCTCTCTGATTTGATACACCCATATGTCCCTCCACGTGCTCTGAGGTCAGAGGACCGAGTACTTTTAAGAGTTCCAGAAACTCGCCTTAAGCGCAGTGGTGACAGGGCGTTCTCTGTAGCAGGCCCAAGACTCTGGAACGAGTTACCTCTGCTCATCAGACAGGCCCCCTCCCTCTCAGTTTTCAAATCCCGGTTAAAAACTCACTACTACAGGTAGTCCCCGAATTACGAGCGCTCTGATCTACGAGGTTCCAGACTTACGAGCTGGCGAATTTTTGGAAAAAACGCAAAAAATACTGAGTTTTCATGTGTTTTTTCACCACAGTTAGTTAGATAAACATATGGACACACGTTTCCGATCATTTTTATGCACTCATAAGCAGTTTTTTGATGAAAATAGAGTGTTTGTAGTCGCGCTAGCGAAACCGTTCCAATTTACGAGCGAAATTTCGGACTTACGAGAGACATGGCAACCGTTCCAAATTACGAGATTTCCGGTTTACGAGCGCCTCGTTGTAACGGATCTCGCTCGTAAATCGGGGACTACCTGTATTCTGTTGCTTTCAACACCAGCTGATTTGTATTTGATCGTTTTATTTATGATCTGCAATGTTTTTATGTCTTTCGTATTGTACTTCATTGTCTGTGTTGCCTGTTGTTTGTTTGTTTGTTTGTTCAGCACTTTGGTTTGGACTTGTTCCTGTTTAAAGTGCTTTATAAATAAAATGGTATGGTATGGTAAGGCTGTGGTACTTTACTTCAGTGATCCAGCCTTCTGGGAATCACACCAATTTGAAATACCTTTGCCTCAAGGTGATCTAAAAAATAAAATACACCAAAATAATTATACTGTATGATACATTACCACACGGTGTAAACATTTCATCAACGGGGAAAGAAATAGTAGGGAGGGGCTACGATGGGGTCCAGACCACTGATCCCAGCAGCTGCTGCAGTTTTGCAGGTCAGCATTACATCAGTAGTTTATGGAAAAGGCTGAGAATCACTTCTCTACTTGACCTACTTAAAGAATGTTAGTGTTAGATGATATTGAATACTCCCCGGCTTCCCAGCACTCACTCACTCACTTCCTACCAACACAAAGCAGCACACATTGTTTTGTCGTCTTGTTGAAATAGCACTTGCTGAAAGACCAGATCGTTGAAGAAGCAGAGCTTTAAAATGTTTTTAATAAATGAAGTTTTGGCTGAGAAACGCTGACTGGGGGAATTACTTAAACAACTAAGTCATCAGCGGTTGTAGTACTAATATGTATGATACAGTGCCACTACACACACGTGATATTTGGTGAGGTCAGTAGAGCTATTTTAATGAAACATGCAAATAAATTAATAATCTATATTTGATTAGCTTTTGGAGTAAATCCTGTTCAAGATGGCTGCTACACCCCACTGACGTTCTAAAGCAAAACATGCTTTAACTCAGTCAGTTTTTCAGATTTGGACGTAAAATGTTGTGTGTTAGTAGCAAAGAGTCTGAAGGAGTGGTGGTGCAGAGGTTAGAGAAGGTGAGCCTTCGACTACCTGGCCGATAACATCAAGGAAAGGTGAAACAACCACACCTTTCTCCATCCTCATTCGCCCCCACTCTGGGCCCTTGAGCAAGGCAATTAACTCCCACCATGTGCCCCCCCACCCCACCCCAGACACCCTAGATGGCAGCTCTCTGCTCCACACAGAGGGCTGTGGTAGCTCGGTGGCCTGTGGTTGCATCAGGAAGGGCATCCGGCGTAAAAACAACTGCCAAATCTTCGTGCGTGTTGGTTTGCTGTGGCGGCTGAAGAAGGGAGCAGCCGAAAGAATAAATCAACTAAAAAGTTCCTGAGAAACTTTGACAGGGACTGCCATTTTAAAACTTTGGCAGTACTAAGTAGGTGTTGTGGTTCGCTCTCAGCTACCACCACATCCAATTTCAGCTCAATATCTTTTAAAGTGGCTGAGTTGTAGTAATTTTTTCGTGACGTCTTTATTTGCAAATTACATTGCCATCTTCTTCTTCTTCTTCTTTCCACTTTTCCCTTTTCAGGGGTTGCCTCAGCGAGTCATCCTCCTCCACCTGACTCTGTCCTCTGCATCCTCTGTCCTCACTCCAACTACCTCCATGTCCTCTCTAACTGCATCCATATATCTCCTCTTTGGCCTTCCTCTTTGTCTTTTTCCTGGCAGCTGCATTTCTAACATCCTTCTACCAATATACCCACTGTCCCTCCTCTGGACATGTCCAAACCATCTCAGTCTGGCCTCCCTAACTTTATCTCCCAGTTGTTCAACATGTGCTGTACCTCTGATTATCTCATTCCTGATCTTATCCATCCTTGTCACTCCTAAGGAGAACCTCAGCATCTTCATTTCTGCCACTTCCAGTTCTTTCTCCTGTCTTTTTGTCCATGTCTCTGTCTCCAGACCATACAACATAGCTGGTCTCACCACTGTCTTGTAAACTTTTCCTTTGACCTTTGCTGACACCTTTTTGTCACAAATCACTCCTGAAACTTTTCTCCATCCACTCCATCCTGCCTGGACTCTCTTTTTCACTTCTTTACCACATTCCCCATTTTCCTGGACAGTGGACCCCAAGTACTTGAAGTCCTGCACCTTTGTGACCTCTGCTCCTTGTAGCCTCACTGTTCCACTGGCCTCCCTCTCATTCACACACATGTACTCTGTCTTACTACGGCTGACTTTCATTCCTCTTCTTTCAAGTGCATACCTCCACCTCTCCAAGTTCTCTTCCACCTGTTCCCTGTTCTCACCACAGATCACAATGTCATCTGCAAACATCATAGTCCATGGGGATTCCTGCCTGACCTCATCTGTTAGTCGGTCCATCACCAGAGCAAACAAGAAGGGGCTCAGAGCCGATCCTTGATGCACTCCCACCTCCACCTTGAAGCTATCTGTCACTCCTACAGCACATCTCACCACTGTCCTGCTGTCTTCATACATGTCCTGCTGTCTTCATACATGTCCTGTACCAGTCTAACATACTTTTCTGCCACTCCAGATTTCCTCATGCAATACCACACCTCCTCTCGTGGCACCCTGTCATATGCTTTTTCTAAATCCACAAACACACAATGGAGTTCTTTCTGACCCTCTCTGGTAACTCAAGATGTCAATAAAAGTAATAGCACACATCTCGGTGCTGAGCCGGTCGTATTAATATAAGATTGGTGGGGGTTCACATTGTGGTTTGGGCCACATTAAAGTTGGTAGTAGAGCAAGACCCTCTTCAAGTGGATAATCAAAAAGGAGCAGTCATTCACAACACATACTCTGAGGGTGACTTTGTGATATATCACATGAAATTTTTCACAAAGTTGTTTTCAAGGTTTGATGAAATTAGCTACAACTGTGTCGTTTTCACCACAAGATCCATCCATCCATCCATTACACCACTGCACCCTGTATTCACTGGTTAACATCATTAACTTCACGCAGACTCTCCCACTGGTACATTTTCATTTTTAAATCACTTCTTGGTCTGCTGCCCTCATACATCTCCTCCTACATGTCTCTGCGTGAGTGCAGCTACAGTGTGTGCTCTCAGGACATTATTACATGCAGTGTCCCCTCAGTGCAGACTGAACCAGGCAAAAAGGCCTTCTCCTACTCCACTCCTGTTTCCTTGACCATCTTGCAACATGATCTGAAACTCTCGACCTTGACCTCTCTAAGTGGCTTCAAACATCTGTTTAAGTTCATGGCAAAAACCAATGCAGGCATGTTCCTGTTTTTAGTTTTCTATAATCGCCTTATAATCTACCGTAGCTGTTTTTTCACTACTTTTCCTTTTAATTATCCTTTTATTTACCATTTTATTTTATTTGTTAAAAAAAAAAGAAAAAAATTGCACCTATCTTTTATGATTGTCTATTGATGTCATCACTCTTTGTTAAAATTCAGGTCTCTCTTGTAAATGAGTCCCTGAGGCTCAATGGGATTAACCTGTATAAAGAAAGGTTGAATGAATGAATCCATTATCCTGACCCGTTTTAAAATGTTCGGGTCACTGGTGCCCATATCCAGCAATCACTGTGGGAGAGGTGGGGTACACCCTGGACAAGTCTCCAGTCCATCACAGGGACACACAGAGACAAACAACCATTCACTCTCTCACTCACACCTAGAGACAATTTGGAGAAACCAATCAGTCTAACATGCATGTTTTTGGTCTGTGGAAGAAAACCGTAGTACCTGGAGAAAACCTACACCTTCATGGAGAGAACAAACTCCACCCAGAAAGGCCTAGACTGGGATAGCAACTGGGGCGACTTGCTCACTGAGAGGCGGCAGCTCTGCCAACGGTGCCACCGTGCCGCCACCACAAGATCATCTTTGTCTAAAACACTCACATGAAATGTGGCGGGCGACATGCATTCCAGGCTGTAATTAGTAAAGCTTTTCTTTATACCATCAGTTTCTTATGTGTTGGCACATTTTAGTTTCTTCTTTAAACAGGACCCCTGCCTCTTGACCTCCTCTCAGACGTGCCAGGAAGATGTCAGAGTCCACAGCTTGTACAGCTGAGATCATGCTCCATTGAACAGGCAGCTGTCTGTTTGCAAGAAATCATAGTTTGAACTTCTTATAAAATTGAGTGTCAAACCCAAAGGAGTCAGAAGAGTTCAAGCTCGAAACTGAGCTGTGCAGGAATTTAAAGGTCTGTTAGAATTTATAGCATCCATGTGTTGGGAACTTTTATGGTGAATGAATGTGGTGTGGACTCAGTGTGTGTGTCTCACAGAGGTTAAGTGTTGTGGTTCTGGGCTCCCAGGCAGCGGCCTTCCAACATGGGTCACGTCTTTTTCTTCCTTGCAAACCACACTGGGCTCACACACCCAAACTCACATGAACACACACACACAGAGAGAGAGCTCACATGAGATCACTGAGAATGTAAAGCTGCTGCAGTGAAAGTAACTGTTCGACTCAAAGTGTGACATGGATCTGAAGATGTGTCTAAAAATGCAACGTCAACACATCAGCATTCATTTCCTGATGATGTCATAAAACGGCTCTCCCGAAAGAGACAAAAATCGTACACACAAATTAAACTACTTTACAAAAACAACATTCCTCTTTGCAAAGTGCATCATTATCACTAATGTACCTGTTAAAATGACAGAAGTGGGGGATTTGATAATCAGCATGGCTAAAACTTAAAAACCTAATAGTTTTTAAGAAATACTATACATGTCACCTGCCTGTAAATTAAAAGTAGCAAAAGGCTGGCTGAAAACTAGATACGATACGATAAGATACAATACAATAAGATATGGTAAGATATGATAAGATACATGATAAGATATAAGATACTATAAGATATGATAAGATACAATAAGATACGATAAGATACGCAACAAGATATGATTTGATACAATACGATAAGATAAGATAAGGTACAATAAGATAGATAAGATATAAAATATGCGATAAGATATAAGATATGATAAGATATGATACGATACAATAAGATTTGATAAGATACACAATAAGATATGATAAGATATGATACGATACAATAAGATTTGATAAGATACACAATAAGATACGATAAGATAAGATGTGATACGATACAATAAGATATGATGACATGATAACATACAACAAGATACGATAAGATACGATAAGATATGATAAGATACGTGACAAGATATGATACAATACGATAAGATGAGATACAATATGATATAATAAGATATGCGATAAGATATGCAATAAGATATAAGGTACGATAAGAAATGATATGATACGATACAATAAGATTTGATAAGATATGCAACAAGATACGATAAGATATGATACGATACGATACGATATGATAAGATATGATGATATGATAAGATACAATACGATATGATAAGACATGATAAGATAAGATACAATAAGATAAAATAGAACTTTATTAATCCCACAGGAAACTGTTATGCCAGAGTTTCAGTACAAAAGAATATACAGTACATAAGGAATCACACAAGATATACAGTACTTTGTATAAAAAAATAATAATAATAACAAAGAATATCAAAATACCAACAGTTAAGGTCTAAACAGGTCAGGTGCAGACAGAAACATTAGTGTTATTGTAGTGCTGGATTAATTTTATTGTACTTTGTGGAAAAGGGGAGGAGTTGAAAAGTCTGATGGCCACAGGGAGGAAGGACTTCCTGTGGTTGACATGGTGTTCTGTGGTGCACCTATATAAACCTAAAAGTAGCTCATTTCTAGCTTAAAGTAGAAAAAGACAAATTAAAAATTACAAAACACTAAGTACAAGTAGCAAAAGGCTAAGTTAAATGCTAAAGGTAACAAAAGGGCTAGCTAAAAAATAAAAGTAGGAGAGTGGTAGATAAAAGCTAAAAGAAGCAAATAAATATAAAAATAAAGAAACAAATGCTGAACAGACTTTATGGAGAACATTGTTTTTGAAGACCGTATGAAATCTCAGTTTATTTCCATGGGGTATATTTCTAAAAAAAAAAGTTTACTATTATGAAAACTATAAAACGTACAAAAGGCAAATGTCGGCGTGGATGAATGGTTGAACTAATACAGAGTATGAAGATGTAGAATATGGCCACATTTACAAAAGGAGAAACAAAAGCCTAAATGTTGAATCAGCATTCTACAAGCATCCATTATCTTTACCCTATCACTGTGTGAGAGGTGGGGACACCCTGGACAGGACTCCAGTCCATCACGGACACAGAGAGAGACAAGACAAACATTCACTCTCTCACTCACACCTAGAGAGAATTTTGAGTTACCAATTAGTCTAACATGCATGTTTTTGGTCTGAGGAAACTGGAGTACCTGGAGAAAACCCACACATGCACGGAGAGAACATGCAAATTCCAACCAGAAAGGCCCTCAGCCGGGATTTGAACCGGTGTCCTTCTCACTAACAGGCAACAGCTCTACCAGCTGAACCAACGTTCCACCAGCACAATGCCTTAATTTTAATACTTTGTGATGTGTAAAAATAAATAAATAAAATAACACAAGTTTTCATCCATTGGAGCTCTGTTTCTTCTAAACTGACCATTTCATGTCACTGACCTAAAGAACATGTGGAACACAAGTTCTAGAATCGGGTTGTAGAACTGAGTTCTAGAATTGCGCCGCTCGGGGTGGCTGCATGTTGGAGTAGCTGTTACTTTCATTCTGAGTTATTGCTTTTGGAAACTTTAGTTCCTCTTTTTTCTGGATGTAAATCACTTTTTTAGATGAGTATCGGATGCTGTGCAGCTGGAAGAATTTTTACTGAAACCCTTTTCTCTTGAGCATTTGCTATGATGCGTAACCATGGCGACAATGTGCTTTTTCAACAACCAGGAGCAGCTGATTAACATCTCAAAAGCTCAAATGTCTCAGCTACAGCCCCAAATCCCCAAAAGAGTTGAAAAGGAGGCGCCGTGGATGAATTCCCGTCAACTTGGCGGCGGTGCTCAAGTACCTGACCACCGAGATTCTGGAGCTGGTGAGAAACTGGTCTCGTGACAACAGGAAGACTGGGATCATTCCCTTGGTGTCTGTCCGTGGCAACGAGGAGCTTGGCAGACTGCTAGGAGGAGTGACCATCGCTCAGGGATGAATTCGGGCAGTTCTGCTGCCCAGAAGGACCCGAGAGCTCGCTGGATCTGACAGCAAGCTGGATCCGGGTGGACGGATCAGTGTCTGTGGACAGATTCTTCAGAATCACTGCAGGAGATCCTTCCAGCCCACAGCTCTCAGCATCTATAACAACTCTTGAACAAAACCAGGATGATGAGCTACGACAATACTTAATTTCCCTTTGGGATTAATAAAGGACAGGTGGTCCTTGGGTCACGGCGGTCTCAACCTACGGCGATCCGAATTTACGAACGCATCATATTAATAAAAATATGAAAAAAATAAAAATAAATTATGTGTTTAAATGTCCTTGATTTCATGTGTACAGCATTTTGTTGCAGCTGTGGTTATTTTAAATTCCTTTATAAATAAAGCATTATTATTATTATTTTGAAGCAGATTACGCAGTTTCCGGCAGTGTCCAGCAGTGTTCTGCAGTGTTCGGTGGTTTTCGGCGGTGTTCGGCAGGCAGTGT
>JBBPBX010005942.1:24012-39312 GCA_038048925.1 Garcialebias charrua
CGCGGAGAAACGGCTCTCAGTAAGTTATTAACTGGCTCCAAATGTATGGAGTTAACATGCTAACAGTCCTTCCTGTAAACAGTTTGGACCACATGGAGCAGCACGAAGCTGCGGAGCTCGGGCGTGCAAGAGCTAACATGCTAAAGACGGAGACAGGCTTGACCAGCTCAAAGTAAGAAATTAACTTTTTATTAAGGTTAACGTGTGTTTTTTGATAATGATGTAGGGTACTGTGTTAGGATAGGCAAAGTGCTTGGTAATTACAGTACCGTACATGTACATGTATAAGTGGCGGCTGGTGTGTGGTCCCTGACTTACGTTAATTTTGTGTTACGAACGGTGCTTAGGAACGGAACTCGTTCGTAAGTCGGGGACCAGCTGTATTTTTGAACTGAATTTAATTTAATTCAGCAAAATAAAATATTGTGTCTGTGTAGCCTTCACTAAAAAAACACATTTGATTTGTCAAACTTCTATTGGAACACCAATAAAATGAACTCTGTCCAAACCTCATAATTTAGGTGCGATGTAATATTACTGTTTTATATTTAGCCATCATTCCCACACCTCCAACTCCCAGCATGGCAGTCAGAATGGTGCCAGACGTAGCTGAAGGATTTGTTACAACCAAACTCCGAGGATGTGGAGATGGATGGACGGAGGAAGGAGGTCAAGAAGGAACACAATCGTTCTGGGAGAAAGGGAAGACATGGGGCTCCATGCGCAGAGTGGGGGGAATTTAAAACCTTTTTATTCTCCCCCGTCCACATCTCCCATCCTGTCTTTTACGTATCACTGTTTTTATACATCCTCTTTAGTTCACACACACAGATGAGGTTTAGTCTGGAGGAGGCAGCGGTGTGACTAAGAGCAACAGCTGCAGGGATTACAGACAGGGGAAGGAAAACGGGGGAGGGAGAGTGTGTGTTTTTGTGCGTGGGTGGGTGTGTACAGGGTGGACTCGGATGAAAAACGTAACAAGAGATGGGAGAATACATGTGTGTCAAAACACTGATAAAGAGGCGAGAAAGAGAAATGTTGCAAGAAGAGAAAGAAGAAACTTCTCTGTTGTTTGACTTTGTTTTGGCATGTGCCGGTTCAAAGGTGCAGGCAACGTGCACAGTTAGAAAACACCACAGACTCTGCACGCCCTGCAGCTCCAAAGTGAGCAGCGACGCAGCGGTGGGCCCGTGGTTTACAGCTAGTGGGTGGAAGACATGTATGGCAGTGAGAGCGAGCACTTTGTAGAAGCACCTGTGATTTCTCTCAGCTGAAGCTTAAAGAACTCAGAACAGAGATCTAATCTGCAGCAACTCGTTTCTGGTTGTTGGTTAACAAAATGTAGAAATATGTTGGAACGATGTTTATTAAAATCTTTCATAATTTTAGCAAAAGAGAAAATGAGTTCGAAAGCATGTGGATCTGGGATTTTTGCCAATGGAGGATGATTTGATTTAATTTCAAAGAGCTTGATTTGGTATGTTTGGTATGTATGCTTGGTATGGGCGGCCGTGGTGTAGTGGTAATGGCAGTCGTCTCCCGATCGGAAAGTTGGCGGTTCGACTCCCGGGACCCGCACCATGTGTCGTTGTGTCCTTGGGCAAGACACTTAACCCTGAGTTGCTCCCGGTAGGACTGGAAAGCACTTTGCATGGTAGTCTGCCGCCACCGGTTTATGAATGTGTGTAGCATTCAATATATGTGTAGCACTTTGAGATTTTCAGTAATGAAAAGTGCGTTATAAATTGAATTAATTATTATTATGTTTGGCAAAAGATTTGTGCAGGTTTCATAATAATGCATTAATTTGTCTGATGATGCCCAGCATGTTTTAGGATCCGTAATAAAGTTAATCAAGGTCAAGGTTCTTTATTGCCATTTGCATCACATGTGTGGTACATGAGGTGGAATGGAATTGTGTACTCAAGGTCCCAGTTACATCCAAAAATAGTAAAAATATATAAAAAAGAAACGGTACACAAAGATCTAAGATGTATGGTAAACAATAATAATGTAAAATAATACTGTGTATTAAACAGCAGCCCGAACATGAGTCTGCAAGAGATCAGCAGCATGGATAATCAGCAGCACAGATAAAGTCACATATCATCAATTAAAGTGGCATTGCAGCAATATTTCATTCTTTGTTAGTAGTAATTTTCCTGGTTAGGGATTTAGGAATCTAACAGATTCTGACTTTGAGGCCACAATAATACAAGGGTGAAGTACTTGTGTAGTACAGTAGCCCCTCGATACTTGGTGGCTCGTTTATCGCGGACTCGCTCTATCGCGGTTTTTCAAAATAAGATTGAACATGACACACAACTGGCTGATTGATGGATGAGCCGCACGATCAGCATGGAATTTTTATGTAAAATAATTTTAAATTATTTAGCACCTGCTGCACATATGTGCAGCCCACACAGCAGGATAAAATTCCTGCTGCAGCTGATCAGCTGATCCTTCAAGAGAGAGCTGTTTTAGACAGAGAACACATACAAGCAACAATATACAACGATAAAAGCAATTAAAAACAATAGTGTTATAAAAACAATATGAAAAGTACAGTTTCTGTGCATACTGTATGTGTTTATGATTTTTCTTCAGACCCATAGAATTAGCTTGTGCAGGACAAAAAGTCTTCAAATCCAGTCTGAGACCTTTTACGAGGTTAAACACACCCACGTGTTTACCACACCATTTGGCAAGATTTTTTCTCATAGGAGCACTTTGACAGGTTGTGAGTGAACCTTTACTTTGAGAGCTTAATGTGTCACAATGTCAATTTGGTTTCATTATTAACTGAAACTGTAATTAAGAAAATAAAAAATTTAATTGGGGTAATTTCAGTTAGGTTTAATTATATTATAAGCTGTGAGTTAGCAAATAGACAAAAAAGGCCTGCTATCCTTTTTAACAACTAACACAATGCACGTAAAGGTTTGGAGTTCTTTAGACACAGTTAAAAAAAAAAAGATCCTCTCAGTCTTCAGTTCAGCTCTTTAGACACATGAAAACAATTAGGTTTCATCTCGGAGATAAACAAAATGAGCATTTGGCACGCTGAGACATTTTTAGACCCAAAGTCAGCAGATGTAGTTTTGGGAGGAGAAAATTCTCACGTGGACCGAGGCTTCTGGGCGGGGTGGACATCACAAACGTCCAAACTGTGTGAATGGATGGCTGTGACATCATAGGTGTATGGAAATCATGAGTGCCATTTTTAAAACAGAGCTCCTGAATACAGGCTTTGTCTGTTTCTTAGTCATTTGGGTATTTAGCAGTTTATTTAAAGAGCACCAGTTTTTCTATTTATTATTTTGTCCTAAATTATTTTGTCCTTGTCCTAAATGCTGATAAAACAAAAGGGATGTTTTTTTCAAGTAGGAAGGCGGTTCCAGCAGATCCTCCTCTGATTTTATCTTCAAATGGTGTCCCTATTGAGTTTGTTGACTCATATAAATATCTGGGTATCCTGGTCGATTCACATCTCTCTTTTAAACTCAACGTGGAAAACCTAGTGAAGAAACTGAAAGTAAAACTGGGTTTCTTTTTCAGAAACAAATCATGTCTAACACTGAATGCTAGGATACACCTTGTATCTGTGACTTTCCTTCCCTCCATTGATTACGGTGACATTCTCTACATGAATGCTCCTACAAGCACCCTGCGGATGTTGGATGTTGTCTATCATGGTGCACTAAGATTCATAACTGGCTGTGATTATCGTACCCACCACTGCACCCTGTATTCACTGGTTAACTGGACATCATTAACCTCACGCAGACTCTTCCACTGGTACATTTTCATCTTCAAATCACTTCTTGGTCTGCTGCCCTCATACATCTCCTCCTACATGTCTTTGCGTGAGTGCAGCTACAGCGTGCGCTCTCAGGACATGATTACCTGCAGTGTTCCGTCAGTGAGGACTGAACTTGGAAAAAGGGCCTTCTCCTACTCTGCTCCTGCTTCATGGAATATCTTACAAAAAGATCTGAAGCTCTCGACCTTGACTTCTCTAAATGATTTTCAGAATCTGTTGGAATCCTGGCAAAAACCAATGCAGATTTGTTCCTGTTTTTGATTTTGTACATCTACCTCATAATGTTTGCTAGTTTTTGCTACTTTTTCTTTTGTCTATTGTTTAATGTACTTGTACCATTGCTGTTCATCATTCTTTAGTTTGTAGCAGGTCGCTTTCGTAAATGAGCCCTCGAAGCTCAATAAGATTTACCTGACTAAATAAAGGTTGAATGAATGAATGAAAATTTTCACCTTCCATATACTGTATACAGGTATATACCAGTAGTATATATAAGTTGTTTAACTTCCATAATTCCATTCAAAAGGTTAATCTTTAATATTTGATAAATTCAGGGCCCACAATTTAAATGATTTCAAGTATTTATTTGTTTATTTTTACATTCATTCATTCATTCATTCAACCTTTATTTATACAGGCTAGCCTCGTTGAGTCACGGGGACTCATTTACAAGAGGGACCTGTCTCACTCACACCAAACAACCATCCACTCTCACACTCACACCTAGGGTCAATTTAGAGTCACCAATCAGCCTAACAAGCATGTTTTTTGGGCTTCCACCTCATGAAACTCACGAAAACAGGAATTCAAAAAACTTAGAATACTGTGAAGACATCAGCCCACACTGCTTCTCAGTTTTTCCAGAAATAAAATAAAATAAATTAGGATCACAACAAATCAAATCAAAATTTGATACTTTCAAAACGATATGTCAATCTTCAAAACTTGCCTTAATCACTGCCTTGATGCGACATGGCATTGAGGCCATCAGCCTGTGGCATTGCCTGGGAGTCATGGAAGCCCAGATTTCCTTGATGCTTGCTGTCAGTTCTTCTTTGTTGTTGAGTCTGGTGCCCCTCACTTTCCTCTTCAGAATGCCCCATAGCTTCTCAATGGGGTTCAAGTCTGGCCAGTTGGCTGGCCAGTCAACCACTGTGGCATGGGCATCAAACCAGGTTTTGGTGCTTCTGGCAGCATGAGCAGGGTTCAGGTCCTGCTGGAAGATGACATCTACATCTCCATACAGATCCTCAGCAGAAGGAATCATGAAGTCCTCTAAAACATTCTTGTAGACTGTTGCTGTGACTTTGGATTCAAGAAAGCAGAGTTTACCAACAACTGCAATGGACATTGCACCCCAAATTATGACTGACTGTGGATATTTCACACTGGACCTCAAGAAGTATGGACTCTGTTCCTCACCTTCTTCCTCCAAACCCTTGGACCTTGATTTCCAAATGAAAGACACACTTTACTTTCATCGGAAAAGAGGACAGAGGAACCCAACAGTTGTAACTCGTCTCCCAGATGCTTCTGAATGTGGTGGTTTTTGAAGCTGTGACTCCCGCCTCATTACACTCTTTCTGGATCTCTTCCAGATTCTGGAATCTTCTCTGTTTGATAATACGCTGAAGCTCACGGTCATCTCTTTTGCTGGTGCATCTTCTCCTGCCACATTTTGCCCTTCCACTAGACTTTCCATTAGTATGCTTGGACACAGCACTCTGTGAACAGCCAGCCTCCTTAGCTATGAACTTTTGTGGCTTACCATCCTATGGAGGGATCAATGATGTCTTCTGGCCAGTTATGTCTGCAGTCTTCCTCATATTGAACCAAACTGAGACAATTGAACCAAACTGAAGCAATTTAATGACACCTGGGGAAACCTGTGCAGGTGCTTTGAGTTTAGTAGTTTCAGAAGTTAAACAACTTTTCCATGATATTCTAATTTTTTGGAAAGGGTCTGTATATACGGATATATTTTCTAACTTTTAAATCTGACATAAAACTGTAAGTTAGTTTGTAATTCCCTATAGCAGCACATGTCTTTGTAGCGTTGTTTCATTGGAACGAGGGGACCACTTGGCTGCCCAGCAGGAGCCTATGACCCGTGACCCAAATTTGGGCTCAAAGCTGCAGTCAGAAAAAAAACATAAAGCTGCAAGAAACAGAGGAAGGGCATGTGCTGAATGTTAATGATGTAAAAACAAAAGTGCCCCTCTGTTAAAGCGTCTGTCTTGCAGGTACACATGAAATGAAGCGCATCGATGTCTTCCTGTTCTGTGCCGTGTGACATGTGAGCTCACACACACAAACCATGCAACACATACAAGAGTCATGCTTCCACCAAGATGCAGGCAGGCGGGTGGGGGGAAAAGTACAATGACACATGTTCATAGTTTATATACACACACATACACACACAAAGTTTCTCTGTGCGGCAGACCTTCATTATGTAGAGCTCTGGGACTATTTATCTGAGCTGGAGCTCAGCGAGGGAGTCGTCAAAACAGGAAGCGTTTTATGTAGCTGAAACATTCCATTTTTAACTCGCGCACAGACGAGCTAAAATAAATAACACACTCGGCAACCAACCCAGGGGGTGACGGTCCACAGTATGTGTATTTAAAGTACATATAAGTGTACTGCTGATGTGTGTGTGACGCCTGCAGTGCATATCAATGCATGTTTGTCTAGATCTGCAGGTGTGTGTGCATGCATTTGTTTATAACAGTCCCCTTCCCACGCCAGGCTGTGTACAGGTTTTATGAAGTCATTTCCTTTTTGATCATTAACATTGATTCTGTAACCGTTCAGCTGCAGAACTGTAGCCCTCTGGACCAAGATGCATCATGAGATTAGAGCAGTTCATGCGAATGTAGACTGTCAGAGCCCAAAAAGTGTGTTTCTAGAGTACGCTTTCTTTATAACGCATTTTCCGCCGTACACGTCGCTTCGCCATATAAGTTGCATCTATCATGCATCACTGCTGACGCGTCGCGTTTGTTACGTGTCATTGCCGACAACCTGGAAACGTGGGCTGGTGTTGTGCCAAAAATCGATTGACTGCCAAATGGCGGTTGCGGGAGCGAGCACGGGAGGACTTTAAAGAATTTAACAAGATTAACACTTCAAAACAGTTATTTGTTTGCTCCAAATTATAGTAGAGGTGTGTCTTAGTCTAACTTTTACTTAATAAAAGGGTTTTGACGGTAAAATCAACTGCATTTAAAAAGTATTTGCTGCCTCTGTGCTCCTGGTGCGTGCAGAGGGAGGAAATCAGGAAGGAGGAACGCTGCACATTTCTTCAAAATTTAACAAGGTAAGCACCCAAACAATTATTTGTTTGCTCAACTTTATAGTAAAGGTGTGTCTCAGTTGAACTTTTACTTAAAGGGGACCACAGATCCAAAATTCATTTTTTAATGTTTTTTTACTCAACTTTGGTTATGTACTTCTTTAAAAAACAGTCGGGCCAAAAAAAATGCACCCAGTGGTATATTTACTCTAAGTATATTTATTTTTCAGTGATATAAATGTCTCGTTTTCGAATCCTGGTGCTTGTGATGTCACAAGCGCCAGGACAACCCACCCCAACCTGAGTCCAGCCCCTCACCTAGCAACCCCTGGTGCGGCTCCACCCACTTCAGTACAAAAGACGTCACAAGTTTTTTTCCTGAGGTCATCTCAGCCCAATGGCTACTAGAGTTTGATGTTTCGTTGTTGTTAAAATGCAGTACCGCTAATAACTAATTATCAACGAAAAAACTTATTTACGGGCTCTTAAATCAACCGGACGACTGCTCGCGGACCATATCCGGTCCGTGCCAGATGTGGTCCATGAAAAAAGCGGTCCCCGCTAGAGAGAGCGTGTATAGCAGTTAGCAGCCAGTGTGTTACTCTGCAGCCTTATTGCTTGTTTTCGAAGAGTCAAACGAAGAGTTTTTAACATGGAGGGTGAACTTATGGATGTTTCTCAGCGGCCTACGCGACGCGTCAGCGCCTCATTTGCCCTGCCCAAAATGGCGTCTGCCTCTGGGTCTGACTCAGGGTCCCCTTTGGAGGGCGGAGTTAATGTCAACAGATTTTTGAAGGGCGTGGCCTTATCATAAACAGCCTGTTCAGATCGGAAGTGAGAAAAGGCACAACTAGAAAGGAGATATTTTATTATCTAAGAATTATTTTGTATATTAAATTGAATGAACATGGTCTGGATAGCCCACAGACATACCATAAAAATTTATAAAACCAATATTTGGTCTCCTTTAATAAATGTACTTCAATGGTCAAATTAGCTTCATTGTGCCAGGGCGGTGCAGCGAAATGAAGCTGATTTCACGGTTGCTCTAGGCGAGTTGGATGAAGGTGGCAGCCTATGGCAAGATGATTGTGTCATTAATAGCCACTTTACCTATTACATGACAATGGCATGCCATACTACTCGAGTGCCATCTAGCGGCTGAAAATAGTAGTGTTCAACATTTTCAATGTCAGAATGAATGAACTGTCATATCTCAACCAAAAATTGGTTTATAAATGCACACACAAAAACAAACAACAACAAAAAAAAAACAGAAGTTGCAGGGCATGTAAATTATGCAAAAAACTCTGACTTATAGGCCAAAAAATATGGTACTTACCATAGTTTGAATCCACAAAGTGGATGATAAGGTACCCTGATGCATGCTCAATAAGGTAGTGATGATGATAAGGTAGTGTCTCACTGAAGGCTCTGTCCCGCCACTTGAGTTTTGAACATACAGTAATCCCTCGTTTATTGCGGGTGTTACGTTCCAGACCCGCACCTCAGTAGGTGAAAATCTGCAAAGTAGCAACATTATATTTATTTTAGTATTGATACTGTATATATTTTAAGGCTTTAGAAACTCTTCCCACACTCGTGCAATGTCCTAAACTCTTAAACCTACATTATTTTAGCAACATAACTACAGTACTGTATACTGCGTGTGTAGCTACTAAATTTTACTCACCAGGTTCTGCAGAACAGGAGTGGCTCTTGTTCTGGTTCGACAGTTCTGTTCCTGCAGACCTACCCTGCAGCAACAAATTCCAAAATCAATTTTCTAAACTCTTGAACCTACTAATATTAACAACATACTTATATGTACAGTAGCTTCTGAATATTACTGCAGAGCGTCCCCTCTCGGATGCGTCCCCTCTCGGACGTCCTCATCAGCCAGTTGTAAGAGATTATCAAAGGTGCCGGTGGGCTTCAGATGGACCACTGAACCTATGGCACACATCCCCACTCGGACGTCCATGTGGGCAAGCAACCAGCTCTCAAAGATTCACCAATGGTTCTGGAGGTCTGGTTCTGGTCCAGTTTGGTGGGTTCTGTGCAGCTTTCTGCCTCCGCTGGGTGTCAAAGCCATTATAATAAGCTTCAAACTTTTTCAGATCAGATCAAAACTTTCCCTCTAGTATTGCAGCAGAAGGAAACAGGGCTTCTGGGCGGGGCCCTGTTGGCTTCTGGGAAATGTGGTCCTTATGAGCAGGAATACAATGGAGGCTTGCTGGGAGAAAACTACAAAATGGCGGCACCTGTCCGAAGTATTTTATTTTTAGTTAACTTTTTATTGTACAGTACCGTATCCAGTACTGTCCCAATCACATGAGAAATATTAAAGTTGACAATCATGTGTCCTAAACAATTTTTTTTGTACAATATTACATTGCAATGTACATTCACAAACCACGATAGAGCGAGTCCGCGAAAGTCGAACCGCGAGGTAGCGAGGGACTTTGGAAAATGTTCTCTAAAAAGTCTTTGTCTTCTCAAGCCCTTTTGAATTTTGCCACGTGTCTCCAACGTGTCTCAGGAGCTACAGATATATTTTGACACGTGCACAAAGCCTATTTCTGTGTGCCACACTGCCATACACTCAAAAATGTACTGTGATTTTTAGCAATCATGCCCAACGCGAGCACAGGGCTCACTGATCGCTTAATTACAAACATTAATTCAGAATTAGTTGAGACGGCAACAAAACATCTGCTAACTTTCTTGTTCCCCCACCATTTAGGAGACTAGGTGTCAACTAGTCTTCATCAGGTGCAGTCCAGTGAGAAGCAACATTTAATTTGAGACCTGTGGCATTTGTTTCGATTAACCTTTAGTGGATTTACGTGACATCTTCAAATATAAGAGCAGAACTTTTCATGTGCTGGTCTTACTGGAGAACAAGAGTTGCCATGATCCAAATGATTCACAAGAAGAGAAGACGAGTCTCATGTGAGTTTTATTTGACTGTCCCAGCCATGACAGGTCTGAAACTACAAATCCATAAAGTAAAGTGAGTAAACCAGTCAGATCAGATGTTAATCAGTTCCTTTAAGAAAATTACAAAGGTAGAAAAGAGCTGCTTTTAGACCAACTTAGTGCAAAACATTTTAAAAAGGAAGCATACAGAAAATAGTCTTATTTTATTAAACTTTTCATTTTTAACCCTCTGGGGTCAGAGCGGGCATTGACGTCATGCATTTAAAAGGCCACTGTAAACAAAAAAGATAGCATGTGAAGTGTTCAGTTCAATCTATTGGACAGCAGAGACTTCAAACTTTATAAAAGTAGTGTTTTTATATTGATTTTGTTTTATATTTACTTCCAAATAAAACCAGAAATATGATCGATCATTTTTGCCATAGTGTTGTGTGCATTTTACGCATGTGGAGTGCAGTCAGTGGATGTTTTATGACCAAAAAGTGAATGAATGCAACATGAAACACATTTTTCCAATTTCCTCAAATCGACTACATTTCTGAAGCAACCAACCAGAAAGCATTTTGGCCATTTTGATTTGAGATTGCCATTGTTGATAGAAATGCCATTTGTCCGTTTTGCTGTGATGTGCCACTGTGCCCAAGTATGTGTTTTCTGTTTGACAGAAACTGTTTTGAAAAATGGCACAGGTAATTTGTATGCAGACCTCTTGTGACACCCATTTTGTAAATATTGTAAATAGTTGAAAGGGGGTAAAAAAAATGAGACGTGATGTTAGAGAGAATTTGTGATGGAGATATTGACACATTTTGTAAATAGTTGTAAAAAATAACGCCTGGGAAATTGCCCACAATATGATGTAAAAATATGTACAGTATACTAATTCGTATTTTACTAAGTTTGTACACAAGTTCTTAAAATTTACCAAATAAATTTTAATTTCCTTCCATCCATCCATCCATTTTTGTCCGCTTATCCGGGGTCGGGTCGCGGGGGTAGCCTAAGTAGGGAGGCCCAGACTTCCCTCTTCCCAGCCACTTGGAGCAGCTCCTCTGGGGGAATCCCAAGGCATTCCCAGGCCAGCCGAGAAACATAGTCCCTCCAGTGTGTCCTGGGTCTTCCTCTGGGTCTCTTCCCGGTGGGACATGCCCGGAACACCTCACCAGGGAGGCGTCCAGGAGGCATCCTAACCAGATGCCCGAGCCACCTCAACTGGCTCCTCTCGATGTGGAGAAGCAGCGGCTCTACTCCGAGTCCCTCCCGGATGACTGAGCTTCTCACCCTATCTCTAATGGTACATCCAGACCAAACAGCGTTTCAACTTCCAAAAAGCTCGTCACGCACGCAAGTGGACGCACTTGGTGTCCAGACCTGAATGCGAAACTGCTGCGGGGTGTGTGGGAGGAGCTTACCGGTATACCGAGTCCTCACTGCACTCCACCAGGCGAGGAGCTTTTTATTCCTGTCTCTGTAGAGCAGACTTGACTGGTCGTGAAGGACTTGTCACGAACACACAGCTACAATGAGTTTCTCTTCCATAGTAAATGACCTCGCAGGTCTTTTCTGTGTCCCACAAACAATACTCACATAGTTGCGCAATACCCCCGCCCCCTCGTTTCCGCGTCACATAGGGACTCTCCCACTCTCTTCTCCCCCCGACTCTCCCTGATCAAGCAATCAGGGAGAGTTGAACGGCGTTTGAATGTTTGAACAGCGAAATCTTCAGCATGGTCAAAGGCGTGCTTTGAAGGCTGGTTCACGTGCACGGAAAAACGCTTTCCAGCACGCTCAACACGCACGTGATGCCCGACGCCAATACGCGCATGGAGGCACGTCCCCCATTGACTTTGAATGTAAACTGGAGGCTCCTGCCGTTGAAACGCTGCTAGGTGTGAACGTACCATAAGGGAGAGTCCAGACTCATTTCCAAAACTCATTTCAGCCGCTTGTATCCAAGATCTCGTTCTTTCGGTCACAACCCAAAGCTCATGACCATAGATGAGGGTAGGAACGTAGATCGATCGGTAAATTGAGAGCTTTGCCTTTCGACTCAGCTCTCTCTTCACCACGACAGACCGGTACAGCGCCCGCTTCACTGCGGACGCTGCACCTATCCGCCTATCGATCTCATGCTCCAGTTTTCCCTCATTCGTGAACAAGACCCCGAGATACTTAAACTCCTCCACTTGGGGCAGGACCTCCTCCCCGACCCGGAGAGGGCATGCTACCCTTTTCCGGCTCAAGACCATGGCCTCGGATTTGGAGGAACTGATCCTCATCCCGGCCGCATCACACTCGGCTGCAAACCGCTCCAGCGAAAGCTGTAGATCACGATCTGATGAAGCCAATAGGACCACATCATCTGCAAAAAACAGAGAAGCGATTCTAAGGCCACCAAAACGGATCCTCTCAACACCTTGGCTGCGCCTAGAAATTCTGTCCATAAAAGTTATGAACAGAATCGGTGACAAAGGGCAACCTTGGCGGAGTCCAACTCTCACTGGAAACGAGCCTGACTTACTGCCGGCAATGCGGACCAAGCTCTGACACCGGTCATACAGGGACCTAACAGCCCATATCAATGGGCCTGGTACCCCATACTCCCGGAGTACCCCCCACAGAACCCCCCGAGGGACGCGGTCGAATGCCTTTTCCAAGTCCACAAAGCACATGTAAACTGGTTGGGCAAACTCCCACGTGCCCTCCAGGACCCTGCTGAGGGTGTAGAGCTGGTCCAGTGTTCCACGACCAGCACGAAAATCACACTGCTCCTCCTAAATCCGAGGTTCGACTATCCGACGGACCCTCCTCTCCAGAACCCCTGAATAGACCTTACCACGGAGGCTTAAGAGTGTGATCCCCCTATAGTTGGAAAACACCCTACAGTCCCCCTTTGTGAATAAGGGAACCACCACCCCAGTCTGCCAATCCAAGGAAACTGCCCCCGATGTCCACGCGATATTGCAGAGTAAGCCAACACAACCCCACAACATCCAGAGCCCTTAGGAACTCAGGGCAAATCTCATCCACCCCCGGAGCCCCGTCACCGCAGAGCTTTTTAACCACCTCGGCAACTTCAGCACCATAGATCGGAGAACCCGACCCAAAAGTTCCAAGGCTCCGCTTCCTCAGTGGAAGACGTGCCAGTAGGATTGAGGAGGTCTTCGAAGTATTCCGCCCACCGACTCACAACATCCCGAGTTGAGGTCAACAGCACGCCATCCCCACCATAAATGGTGTTGGTCGCGTACCGCTTCCCCCCCCTGAGACGCCGGATGGTGGACCAGAATCGCCTCGAAGCCGTACGGAAGTCATTCTCCATGGCCTCTCCGAACTCCTCCCACGCCCGAGTTTTTGCCTCAGCAACCACCCGAGCCGCATGCCGCTTGGACTGTCGGTACCTATCTGCTGCTTCCGGGGTCCCACAGGCCAAAAAGGCCCAATAGGACTCCTTCTTCAGCATGACAGCATCCCTCACCGCCGGTGTCCACCACCGGGTTTGAGGGTTGCCACCACGACAGGCACCAACAACCTTGCGGCCACAACTCTGATAAGCTACCTCGACAATAGAGGTGCGGAACATGGCCCACTCTGACTCAATGTCCCCCGCCTCCCTCGGAACGTGTTCAAAGCTCTCCGGGAGGTGGGAGTTAAAGTTCCGTCTTATGGTACATCCAGACCGAACGCGTTTTGAGCTGCATGAGCGTCCGGTTTACATGCAAAGTCAATGGGGGACGCGCCTCCAGGAGCGTCTAGGGGTCGGGCGTCGCGTCACGTGCGTGTTGAGCGTTTTGGAAGTCGTTTTCCGTGCACGTGAGCCCGCGGCTGCCTCCACAGCACGTGTTGATCATGCTGAAGATTTCGCCGTTCAACGCTCTGTCAACCAATCAGGGAGAGTCGGGGAGGAGAGAGAGGGGAGTCAGCTATGTGACGCAGTAACGAGGGGATTGGTGTTGCGCAACTGTGTGACGTATTGTTTGTGAGACACGGAAATAACCCGCAAAGTCATGTTCAAGTATGGAGGAGAAATAAAAAGACCTTGCCTGGCGGAGGGCCAATGAGGAAGTCGTGATATCGGGTAAGTTTTGAATTGTGAACTTTTCACGTTTAGCAAGTTAAGCTCTGCTAACTCCCCCCCCTCCCCCCGCCGCCACGCCGCCACCGCTCACAAACCGGTTTGAACACCACTGGGGTCCAGTGCGTCCTCCTCGAGGCGTTTCACGCTTTTTTGCCGTTGAAAAGGTGCTCGGTCTGGATGTACCATTACGGGAGACTGTGCCAGATGTTCCCAGCAGACCCTCACAATATGTTTGGGTCTGCCAGGTCTGACCAGCATCCTCCCCCACCATCGGAGCCGACTCACCACCAGGTAGTGGACAGCTCCGCCCCTCTCTTCACCCAAGTGTCCAAGACATGCGGCCGTAGATCAGATGAGACGACAACAAAGTCGATCATCGAACTGCGACCTAGGGTGTCCAGGTGCCAAGAGCACATATGGACACCCTTATGCTTGAACATGGTGTTCGTTATGGATAATCCATGACGAGCACAGAAGTCCAATAACAGAACACCACTCGGGTTCAGATCAGGGGGGCCGTTCCTCCCAACCACACCCCTCCAGGTCTCACTGTCATTGCCCACGTGAGCGTTGAAGTCCCCCAGTAGAACAAGGGAGTCCCCAGGAGGTGCACTCTCCAATACCCCCTCCAAGGACTCCAAAAAGGGTGGGTAATCTGAGCTGCCGTTTGGCGCATAGGCACAAACAACAGTCAGAGCCCGTCCCCCCACACGTAGGCGAAGGGAGGCTACCCTCTCGTTCACCGGGGTGAACCCCAACGTACAGGCACCAAGATGGGGGGCAACAAGTATGCCCACTCCTGCTCGGCGCCTCTCACCAGGGGCAACTCCAGAGTGGAAGAGTGTCCAACCCCTCTCAAGGAAACTGGTTCCAGAGCCAGAGCCATGCGTTGAGGTGAGTCCGACTATTTCTAGCCGGAACCTCTCAACCTCACACACTAGCTCAGGCTCCTTCCCCACCAGAGAGGTGACATTCCATGTCCCAATGGCCAGCTTCTGTAGCCGAGGATCAGACCGCCAGGGTCCCCGCCCTCGGCCACCACCCATCCCACATTGCACCCGACCCCTTTGGCCCCTCCCACAGGTGGTGAGCCCATGGGAAGGGGCTTTTTATCATAAACAAACATTAAACGTTAAACGTTTAAGGTTGGTTAAAAAA
>JBBPBX010005942.1:53314-70221 GCA_038048925.1 Garcialebias charrua
ACATGTACCACATGCGGTGCAAATGACAATAAAGATTCTCTGACTCTGACTCTCTCTGACTTCCCGCAGTCTCCTAAGATTGCACGTAGTGCTGCTTTCAGCAGTGGTGGAGAAAGTACTCAAACACTGTACTTAAGTAAAAGTACAAATAAACAGACAAAAATGTACTCTAGTAAAAGCAGAAGTACCATATTAATGTTTTTACTTAAGTAAAAGTAAATAAGTACTTGCTTTTAAAAACACTTAACGTATTAAAGTAAAAGAACTTGCTGAATGTATTACCTAATGCAATGGTCTACAATATCATTAAAGGTGCAGTCTGCAGTTTCTGTAGTGCAGTCTGTAAGTTTTCTAAAAATATATTTTTAACATATTTTTTCACTCTGTCACTATCTCCTGACAGACTGACGTTAGACAAAGTAATCTTTGAAAAAACTATAGTCCCCTTGCTTCTAATAATATAATAATAATAATGTCACATTTGTCATCTGTGTATGTTTAAGAGATAAGATAAGAGATAAGAGATTTTTTATTAACATTGCACCAGTAAACCAATACAACGTGATAATGTAAACACAGTCATCCAGAGGAGGGGCAGAGAATGTTAAGCTGCTGCAATTCAAAACACATGCATGTTCATCAGCGCGGCCATCTCTCATCCGTCCTGGATGAAGAGCAAAACAGATATGGAAAAAAGGAAAAACACAGTAGGTATCATTTGTGATATTCAAAAAAAGAATCTATCAAAAGATTGCCTGAGGACACTCCATGATAAAGTCCCAAAAACTCTATCAGCATAAGCACAACCACACGAGACATTGTTGCAGTTTTGACGACATGCAAGGAGATATAGAGTCTGCGAGTAACTTCAGAGAACACAGTTCAGCAGTTATTCAGCTGGGCGTTATCCGAGGCACGCACAGAAATCTCTGGGGGGGGAGGGGGTCAGCAAGGGCACTTCAGCTCTACGCTCCAGGAGAATAGTTTCCAAACAGGCCTCTTTTCAAGGACGTGTGCAGAAACCAGATTAGATAGTCTTTTTGTTTATTCCAATCCAGACCACAGTGTTCTTTCTCACTGCAGCCTTCCAAGTCCAGACGCTGTTTCAGGGCCAAAATTCCAAATCATATGAGGTTCCGTTCTATGAACCCCCATCCGTGCCCTGTTGGAGCCCGGGCGGCTGTAAACGAGTTCCAATGCGCCCCCCAGCTCCGCGGTAGTCCACCGACGCACCCAACGTGCGATTGAGCTCATACAACAGCTGGGATGAGGAGCTCACGGCCCGGATCAGAGAATCTTGCTGATCAGGGAGTTTCGCCAGCGCGCTGATAGCCGCCGAAGCTCTCCTCAGCTTCAGGTAGCAGACAGCTCCGCCGATGCCAAAAAACAGAGCAGCTGCTACTAATAGTCCAATAATCCACAAATCTTCCACGTCTTCGACAGTCAAGACGGTCAGACACATAGGCTGCCACTGTCCCCACGAATCCATCATGTATCCAACCGCGTGTGTGTCAGAGGGGCAGACAGCTTCTCCTGGCACGGTCCGCTTCGTGGAAAAAAAAAAAAAAAAAGACAAAATTAGTCTCTGCATTTAACCCAACCACCACCAGGTGGGGCAGTGGGCAGCTATTGAAAGCGCCCGGGGGGCAATTTGGGGATGAGGTGTGCCGCCCATAGACACCACAAGGTATGCAGTGACTGGGGATCGAACCTGGGTCCTTCGGGTCCCAAGTCCGGCTCCCCTGCCTCTACACCATCTTGGCCCCCAGGTGTTACTAAAAGCATTTCTAAAAAGCCACAGTGACCCGCCGTTAACCAGCCAATAAAAACAGAGTTTTTAACCAGCCAATAAAAACAGAGCTTGAATTTGAATTTCAGCAAGAGCAAGGGGGAGCGGAGCCATATATGGCTCTGAGGGGGAGGGATCAGAATGCTTTCCCTGTTGAAATTTTTTTCTAAGTGCTGCGTACAGAAACTGCAGACTGCACCTTTAAGTGTACCTAATGTATGTATATTTTCTGTACTACATTAATAGTGTTGAGCCATTTTAATGAACAATGCTGCAGATAATACATGTTTTTATTGTGTTTATATGTGACACAGTTCACACTTGGACTTTTGATTCTGTGTGTCAGAATTTCAGGGATGACCCGCAGAGTTAAATGTCATTAAACAAAATAAGGAAGAAGAATGATTATACCTTTGACAGTTTTGATTTAACACAAACCAATGTGTCATTTTAACTGCAGTAAACCCATTTAAATAAAAGTTATCTGCTTGAAAAAAGGAGCATTAGACCTAACAAAGGAATAGACACTGAACATTTCAACTCGTTTGTCATCAACTCTAGTTAAAATATTGTCTAAACCTTGTAATGGGTCAATAGTGAACAATATTTAAACTTCCTGACACAATTTTCAAAACTTGGACCTAAATGTTGAGTCATTTGGAGACATCTCTTGTCTCCTAACATCCCATGAACGGACACATTTTAATATTGCAGCAAGAAATTATTGTTCAAGTTCAAAAGAAGTTGGTTTTCAAAGTTTTTTGAGTCCAGTCTGGCTCTTTTGGGAGAGAAAATCTGTCCTGCTGTACTGAACAATCTTTCAATAATCTTTCAATAGTCTTTCAATAATATTTCAATAGTCTTTCAATAAAGTCATGGGTGTTGTGTATCTTCTGGCTGAATCTCTGTGGTGGAATCCATTGTGGGTGTGTTAGTGGTGCTGTGGGTGCTCCCAGCTCAATGACGTATACACTAGAATATACGTCATTGGTCCAGCTCTTCTTGAAGGCAGGTCTAATGTTACCTGTCCACTTTGCAGTGATTCAGTGGACCAACTCCCCTCTCGACATCAGTTACTTTCAAACTAATGACAAATCAAAAAGCTGCAACGTGAATGTAACTTGTAACTCAACACATTGTAGAAATGTAGTGTAGTAGAAAGTACAGATACTTCTTGTACAATGTAGTGCAGTAAAAGTAAAATAACCCACATTTAACTCTACTTAAGTAAAGTACAGATACATGAAAAATAGTAAAAAAGTAAAAATAGTAACAAAAACAGTAACAAAGTATTTGTACTTAGTTACATCCCACCACTGGCTTTCAGGGGCAGTGGGTGATATGCGTCCAACTGAGGAATGCTAGGCCTTTAAACTTACCTTCTGTTTTCTCACGTGTCAGATTCATTTAGACACAAGGATGCGTTTCATTTGAGTTTCAGAATGAGGAGGAGAAGAGGAGGAGGAGGAAAAGCTAAGGAGGAGTGTCTGGGGTTTGCTCCCAGTCCCTCGCGGTAATATTTAATAACAAACATTAAGAATACCACAGAAATCCCTTACCGCATTCCCACGCTCCGGACGGCCAGAGCGCACACACACACACACACTCACTCTCACACATGTGCCCTCTACAGCCACTAATGACAACATTTTTCGACTTCTTACTAAAATGCAAAGAACACACATTTGTATTGAGCTTCAGGTGTTGTCAGTCCTTTAATTAGCATTATTGCAAGTGTGGCATTTTTTAGTGAATAAACACAATAAGATGTAAAGTATCTTAACAGGACAGACACACACACACACAGAGGGAATAAGAAACACATCATGGAAGCAGGGAAAGACTACAGTTTGAGATGTCAGATTGGAAAAAGTGCATGTGTAATAATGTGTCCCACTCTGCTCCACTGAGCTTCCTGGTTTCAACCATCACAAACCCGTCGATTATCACCAATTAAACTATTATTATTTCTGCCATTAGCGCTGCTTCGATGTGTTGGCCTGTGTGGGTTTTCCTCTTGTCGCCAGTGGCTTTCTGACCTTGTCTCGAGGTTTGGCGACTCCAGCCAGAGATTCCTTTCCATCCCTCCCTCCCTTCGCGTTTCAAATGTGCGTCAGCAGCAATGTTACCGCAGCCTCTTTAAGCCCTCCACTTCCCTCTCCAGTTGTAAACCCATGATCCTTCTTGTTTTAGGCACCCCACCCACTCTTTTTCACCCAACACCCACACCTCTCTCTTCATTTCCTTCAGCGTTTGTCTTTTTTTTTTTTACTCGTTCTCCTCCTATCATATCTTCTCACTTTCCTTCTTGAGCTGAACAAAGGCCATCTGGTTCCAACACAATCCAAAACTTCAGCTGGCTAAAGTTGAGCAAGTTCAAACAAAATAAAGAATATTTTAAATTGAGAAGAAACAGGAGAACAAAAGACCTCTGAGAGCTTAAAGTTACTTTTAGACTTGCATACAGATTTTAAAGTCATGCTGCTAAAAAGGGAGAGCGTATTGCTTGAATGTCATAAAGAAGCAAAAAACTTGTTAAAAGGTGGAAGTTTGTTTTATATTTTTATATTTTTCCGGTCTCTCTTATCAATGAGTCCTCGAGGCTCAATGGGATTAATGTGTCTAAATAAAGGCTGAATGAATATTGCAATATATCATGTGAGTACCGTAAAAACCGGTCTATAATACGCAGTATTTTTGCTAATTTGAATGTCCAGCGTATTAAACATCGAAGAGTATTATTTATGGATTTTTTCCCATATTTTTAGACTCATTTTTCGCTCTGATTCTTCGTTTTTCATTTTTGGCGAAAATGGTGCAGTACCAGTTTCGGCCGCTATAGAGGCGCTGTAGGCAGCAGCCAGCAGAGGACTCAGAGAGTGAAGAGGAAGAGGGGCCACTTCCAGAAGTTTCTACTTGCTGTGTCCGAAAAAAGCCTCCTTTGGTCGGACTGACTCTGTCGCTGCCCGCTCCCTGCTGTGGATGTAGCTGCTATTAGCTGTGAGGTTCGCTGTTTTTGTTTGCAAGATACCACTCATAAACCACACCGCGGATTTTTAAATCCAGCTGATTTCACATTTGGTTCAGCTCAGGAGCCCGTCTGCTATAGTGAGGTAAGAAATATATTTTTAAGCGTTTATTTAGCTAAATTTAAAGAAACAAAGCGTCCGGTTTGACCCGCCTGGCGCCTGCATAAAAGTCAGCGAACTTTTTTTTTTAATCCAGCTGATTTGAACATTTCGTTAAACTCAGGAGTACGTCTACTATTAAGTCAGCTCAGAAATATATTTTTTAAGCGTTTATTTAGCTAAATTTAAAGAAAGAAAGCGTCCGGTTTGACCCGCCTGGCGCCTGCCTAAAATTCAGCGAACTTTTTTTTTTTAAATCCAGCTGATTTGAACATTTCGTTAAGCTCAGGAGCCCGTCTGCTATGAAGTCAGCTAAGAAATATATTTTTTCTCGCAAAGAAATAATTGTTTTACCGTGTTTCCTTGTGAAGATCTTCGTACTCGCTTGCTTCTGTCGCCGCCATCTTGATTAGGGCAAATGAGGCGCTGACGCGTCGCGTGGTGATGACGCGTATTAAACTCCGAGGCGTATTGTGTACGTTTTTTTCTTGATTATTGTTAATAATTGGACAAAGCGGATTAAACACCGGAGCGTATTTTCCTCCGGCGAATACGGTACATAGCAAAAAACATCAAGAAAGCCCATACAGTTTGTGTTAAATGTATTGAGACTCATCATGGAAGAACTTAAACAGACACCTATTCATTCTGCATCTGGACCGTCCCGAGCATAAAACCACGCCTAGAATGATGTTTAACAAAAAAGGTGCTTGGTGTGGCGCCCCTACCATGCGGCCTCCTAGTGGGGTGTGCCTTTGCCTGCCGGCGCGCTTGGGGCCCTCGGTGTCGGTGGCTGGGCGCTTGGGTGTGTGTCGGCTCGGCCTGGTGGTGCTTGGGTCCTCTGGTCCTGTTGGGCCTGTGGGGTGTGCGTCCTCAGTGCCAGGGCCTTGGTGCCTAGGCCTGGAGCTGCATCGGTACAGCGGGTTCCGGCAGGGGCCTGTGGGTATGTCGCTGTTGGCCCCGGGGGGTCATTGTGTGTGGTCGCTGGTGGGGCTCTTCCGGTTCTCCCCTTTGGTCCGATCTGGGGGGTGGGTGAGTGGTTCGTCCTGTTTGGGTGGTCCCGGGGGCTCCGTGCTCGGGGTCCCTCTTGGGGTCTTGGGCTCTGGTCCCACCTCTGTCTGGCTCGGGTCTTGGGGGTCGGGTCTCTGATGCTTCACGGTCACTATTGAATGTTCTATTAGAGAAGCCTTATACACTTATGCATGCTCACAACCACACACAAATAGATGCAAGGATGCACATGCAGGTATCGTATGTAGATATGTAGATGTGTATGTGACTACATATGCATGTATATATAATAATAATAATAATGTCCTTTTCTGTCATCTGTGTATGTTTCCCATACACAGACGAAATTTGTCTCTGCATTTAACCCAACCACCACCAGGTGGTGCAGTGAGCAGCCAGAAAGCGCCCGGGGAGCTGGAGAATTAGGTGTGCACTCATAGACACCCCAAGTAATGTATGTATGTATACAGTATATAGGTATGGGTATATATATGTTTATAGAAACTTACTGTAAAGCCATGAATATTCTAAGTTCTTTATACATATGTATTTTGTTGCTGTGTTTTGTCATGTTCTTTGCAGGTTTACAGACAGCGGTCGGGTGTTTTTGCCTTGTGCTTTCTTTGTGTAGATTTCTTATACTTCGTAGTCTTACTTTCCGTCTTTCCTTTCTTTCTATCCTATAAAAAAAACTTCACTAGATACTTATTAAAAGAAATATTTGCTGGTAATAATGGTGTGGAGAGGATGGCTGTAAGGGGAAAAGGGAGGCCATCTGGGGGGGAAAAAAAAGGTCTCAGCATTCTGTGAAGAAACACATTTCACCTGCTGCCTTTTATGACATATTGGTTTTAATTCAAGATGGCTGCCATAGCAAACGGCCACGAAGCTCAGAGAAAGTGTTGAGGATGACTCTCAGTTAATACATAAACTTCATCTCTTTATCTGTAATTTTAAGTAAGTTTTTGCAGTTTTCTGATGGCAAAGGAAGATCAGATGTCAGTATTTGTGAACTTGGTCCACTCCAAATGTCAATCACTTAACTGACATATGCTGGTGAAGATTCTCAGTCGTCCAGGACATGATAAATTCAAAAAGGCGTTCAATACAAGATCAACATGGACTTTATTTGTTGAAAAAGACGTTTCGACCGCTATCCACTTAACTGACAATTACTTTCTAAATGTTTCGTTAAAATCTGTTGAGTGGTTTATGAGATCATTAGCTAAGACACCTTATATTTCATTGGTGCTAGCCAGTTATAGTGCCTAAGACATTTGAACAGTTCAGATAATGCCATACAGTTTACGATGCGAGTTCCTAATTATCAAGAAGTCATCAAACAGGGGTATCAGTGTAAAGCAAACAACTATTTTAACATATTTTGTCAAGTTATAATTCCAGTTTAATATTTTACCGATTAAATTGGAAGCTTTAAGCCCAACTTGATCATCTGAAGACCCCACATGCTGTGATTTATGACCCAAAGTGGGGTTCAAACCCCAGCTTTGGGACTCACTGGTTTAGAGAACATCATTTCCACGTTTAAAAATGCATTATTGGCTTTTATTTATGTTAAGAAAGGAAAGGGGGATTTTTATTGTTCTCCCTCTCTTAGCTCCACGAAACCTTCTTTCCAGATGCAGTGGTTTTGAGCCAAAAATGTGTAATCGACAGCAAATTACTTCCTCAAACAACAGAAAAAGTTAAATATAGTGGAAAATTTATCAGCTCAAGAGAGATGTTTTTTTAAGGAGTTAGTGAAAAGGAAAAACAGAAGAAAAAAGATGCCCGTCTGTCTGTCTGTCCATCCATCCATCATCTTCCGCTTGTTCCAAAGTCAGGTCGCGGGGGCAGCAGATCGAGCAGGGAGGCCCAGACATCTCTTTCTACAGCCACGTCGTCCAGCTCCTAAGGGAGGATTCAAAGTCATGGCCAACCGAGACACCAGCGTGTCCTGTGTCTTCCCCGGGGTCTCCTCACAGTTGGACATGCCCAGAGCACCTCCCTAGGGAGACACCCAGGGAGCATCCTTACCAGATGCTCAAACCACCTCAATTAGCTTCCCTTGATGTGGAGGAGCAGTGGTTTTACTCTCTTTCCTGGATAACTGAAATTCTCCCTCTATCTCTAAGGGAGAGTCCAGCTACACTGCAGAAGAAAATCATTTCAACTGCTCGATGTCCATGTGATGCTGCGAGGGCATGTCAACCAAGACAGTCCCACAACATCCAGAGCTCTATTGGGTCTGGGGTCTAAATGGCCGTTTTGGTATAACTTTGAATTTACCCTTATATTTTCACCATAAAAACTATTTACCTTGCCTTGTTTGGTATCATTATTTTCAGCACAACCTAACCTTCATGATTTTACAGTTTATGTTTCATTTTGACAAAATGCATTATCACGTTGGAGAAAAAAAAAAACATAAAAAAACAATATCCGAGTGGTAAAAATATTGATATGTTTACTATGAAATTCACAAAAATATTGAACAAACCATTTTGACAGCCTAAAATGAAAATCTCATTGGTAACTTTTAAGAACTTGTGTACAAACTTAGTAAAAAACGAATTAGTACATGTATACATATTTTTTACATCATATTGTGGGCAATGCATGCGTTTTTTTACAACTATTTACAAAATGTGTCAAAACAGTATCTCCATCACAAATTCTCTGTGTTTTTTCCCCCTTTCATTCTGACAAACCGACCAAAAACCGACTACAAACTCTGCACACACACTAATGCACACTAAATAATCAAAAAACGAAACAAACCTGCAAAAGTCCGAACTGTCAACGGTGCTTCGTTCCTCCACAATCGCTACAACTTCATGTTCTATTTCGTGTAGCTCCGCCCTTTAAACCACGCCTATTGGGTGTGTCCCTGCGCTTCGCGCCAACATTGAAGACTTTTAGTCCACGCCCACCTGCTGTGGGCCCATCTATGTCCACTATAAAACCAGGGTGGACTATAGTTCTGCTCCCGATTTTTCTTCAACCAACGACAGAGAATGAGGTCAGCACCTTCTTTTAAATACTGCCCTGGCTGCCACGGCAAGGGCTTCATCCTAGCTTCCGACCTGCACAAGATGTGCGAGATGTGCAACGGACCAGTGCACGCGCAGCAGGCGATGGAGCCCCATTGTTCCTGCCTAGCGTGCCTCCGTCTGCCGGCGGAGGAGAGACAACGTCAAGTGGACCTCTTCACCATCGGAGTCCCGGAGCAGCACCAGCCAGCTGCGGAAGCAGGTTGGCTAAGAGACCTAGCCGACATAGCCTGCGGCTCAGAGACAGCTAGTGGCGGCGGTCCTCCCTCCGTTGGAGGCTCGGAGCCAGCCTCGCCTTTTCTCCATCCCCAGGAGAATACTAGCTGCCGTGTCCCGCCCTGTCCTCAGGGAAGCGCGGGACCAGCCCTGTCTCACAACGAGGGAGCCGAATCGCCCGGTGCACACGTCCCGGACCACGCACCAGATGGACCTGAACCGGCGCTCTTCCTGCCTTCATCAGCTGCATCCAGCCGGGCTAAAGCCTGAGTTAGACTCGCGCTTTGGTCCGCAGGCTGGAGCGTGCGCGCTGCGCGTGCACTGTCCCGTGCGGCGAAATGCGTTTACAGTGTCGCCTCTGTGTTTATAGTTGTCGCACGGCGGCGCATGGCAAAGTGCTGTTCTTTTAGGGACCAGCAGGTGGCAGTACCCTCTAAAACCTGTGCATATGTTGCAAGAAAGGTGTAGAAGAAGAAATCTACCGTAGAAGAAGAACTGTTTGAAATCACACAACAAAAACAAATAGCTTTCCGCTCGCGTGCTGAACTGTTGTCTTTATTTGCGGTTTTAATGCATGGAGTCAGCGGAGAAGAAAGCGATCACGTGACTTTTGGCGAAAAAACAAAAGAAAAGTCCGACTCCAGATCAGGAATGAAGGAGAATTTAACACATTTGTGTCACAAAACATTCCTCCATGCGTCGCGACGCCGTCTCCACGACCACAGCGGCGAAAAAAGCTGCAGGCTCCGGCGTGAAGAGGGTGAAGGCTGTCGGTGGGGACCTGTCAATCAAATCGTAGCGCCCACGGCGCGCGCAGAGGCTTGCGGAGTTTCAAAAATTCAGAGGTGCACTACACGCGCTAATCCCACGCGCGGGGCCAACGCGCAGGGGCGGGGACTGTGAAATTGCGTCACTTTTGGAGCGCTGTTACATGCCCCAGGCATATAATTTATTTTAGTCAGGACACAATATTGTTTTGAGCAGAGGCATGAGCTGTTTAGGCTGTATGAGCCTAATTGATTGCAGCTGGTGCTCATTAGCTGTAGGTGGAGGCAGTGCTCTCTCTCTCCCTATATTAGGTTCCAAGCCACAGAGCAGAAAGAGGTTCCAAGTGAGAGTGGCAGCAAGCAGAGAGATCCAGAAGAGGTCTGAGCTGATCCAGGAGAAGGAGACCTGATGCAGGAGTTGCAGCAAGAGAAAGAGCTGCAGCATCAGAGGTCCAGCAGCCCCAGAACCAAATGCAGATGAATGAGCAGCTGATCCAAGCAGCTGCAGCAGTCTGGGATGAAGGAGCCTCAGGTCTGATGAATAAACAGCAAACATGATGATGTAGCAGCAGCAGCAAAAGCAGCAGTGTGAAGAGGAGCCATGAAGCCAGTGTTTGGAGCCATTTGAGGTGGCCGTTTGTGAGCCGTTTGGAGCCATTTGATGTGGCCGTTTGGAGCCTTTTGAGGAGGCCGTTTGATGAGCCGTTTGGAGCCATTTGAGGTGGCCGTTTGGAGCCTTTTGAGGAGGCCGTTTGAGCTGTGTAAAGAAGTCCGTATGAAGAAGCGGATGTCGTGAGACGAGCAGAAGTGCTGTCGTTTGGAGCTGGCGTGAGACCTGCTGCTGTGCGTTTGAAGAAGGAGCTGAATCCTTCTGTTGTGACCTGCTGCTGCATATTTAAGAAGAGGAAGCTGAATCCTTCCATTGTGGAGACCTGCTGAGTGCTGAAAACCAAGAGCCGTGAGTGTCCTGCTGGACTTTGAGTTTTTTGTATTAAAGAAGCTGTTTTTTGAGAAGTCCAACTTTTTTCTTTAATCACCTTTTTTTTAGGACACAGACTCCAGAGAGCCTGAAATAAACATTGTTTTTTTTAACATCCTTTCTGTGTCTGGTGTCCTTGTGTGCTACGTGCCTTCGGGTCGTAACATATAATGGGCCCTCGTCCGGGATTGGACTAATTGACTAATGAGCTAACCTTATATTTTTTTTCTTTCCCCTAAATTTTTGGTAAATTATAATGGGAGCTCGTCACATGTGCTATTTTTGGAGCTGTTTTTTTGCATTTTTGAGCTGACTTAGTAGTGCGAATTGTGTGTTCGCTGTCAGCTGGCTCTTTGTGAAACGTTCAGGACCAGCTTGGACGTTTGTGTTTTGAGTAGTTTATGTAACAGACGTTTTGTGGTAGTGAGCTGTTTAAAACAGTTTTTTTTCTACTACAATGGGGTTGGATAGGACAAACCGTTTGAATGAACTGGACATAAAACTGAGAGAGATGAAGATTAAGTTTGAACAACGAAGATTAGAATGTCAAAACAAGATTTATCAGAAAGAATTAGAGTTGGGTGTTGAACATGTCCCGTTTTATGAGGTGGGACTGTGCTCTAGCCTTTTTGTCGCAGACGTCCCTAAACTTGAGAAACCTAAACTTGAGAAACCTGAACTTGAGAAACCTGAACTTGAGAAAAGTGAGAAACTTAAGAATGACTTGACTGTGGATTTGGTGTTGGTCACTCCAGAGGTGTCACCCCTAGTGGACGTGCAATGCAAAAATAATGATGATGACGATGATGACATTGATCTGAGTGACTGTTTTTTGCTTTTTTCTGAATTAGAAGACGTCCCAGTGAGCAATGTGAGCATTGTTTCAGAGGAGCCAAGCCTGACTGTCCATCCTGCTCCTCTGGTTAACTTTTCATCCTGTTCACAGGAGGTTGTGAGTGTGATGCTGGACGTCGTGGAACCTTTAGCTGAATCAACAGCAGAGAGTGATAGTTTGCTGTCTGTGGGAGATGACCTGGTGGAACAGTTTGATTATGTAGACAGTGATTGTGTTTTTGTTAACTCTCAATGTTTTGTCTGCAGGGTGCCTGATGACAGAGTTGGTGCAGCTAAAATGATACTCCTGTCATGTGATGGAACTTATAACACAGAGGCGGACAATTTCCCTCTGGTTGTTGGAAAAAACCCTGATCTTCAGACTGGCATTAATCTGAATGTTGGTGAGTGTGCTGCTAATAGGAGGCCTTGTGATGTACAACCTGACCGGCGACGCCTTTTTAGGTTTCAGGTATTCTGAAGGCAACTATTAGTTGTGTGTGATATGTGTTGTTGGTTTTTTTGCTTGTTGTTAGTGTTAAGGTGTAGGTGTTAGGATTTTTTTTGGTTTCATTTACATGGGTGATGAGCCTGGTGTAGTATGGCTGCATCTCCCATGTAATTTCTTATGTGGGGGGGTGTTACATGCCCCAGGCATATAATTTATTTTAGTCAGGACACAATATTGTTTTGAGCAGAGGCATGAGCTGTTTAGGCTGTATGAGCCTAATTGATTGCAGCTGGTGCTCATTAGCTGTAGGTGGAGGCAGTGCTCTCTCTCTCTCCCTATATTAGGTTCCAAGCCACAGAGCAGAAAGAGGTTCCAAGTGAGAGTGGCAGCAAGCAGAGAGATCCAGAAGAGGTCTGAGCTGATCCAGGAGAAGGAGACCTGATGCAGGAGTTGCAGCAAGAGAAAGAGCTGCAGCATCAGAGGTCCAGCAGCCCCAGAACCAAATGCAGATGAATGAGCAGCTGATCCAAGCAGCTGCAGCAGTCTGGGATGAAGGAGCCTCAGGTCTGATGAATAAACAGCAAACATGATGATGTAGCAGCAGCAGCAAAAGCAGCAGTGTGAAGAGGAGCCATGAAGCCAGTGTTTGGAGCCATTTGAGGTGGCCGTTTGTGAGCCGTTTGGAGCCATTTGAGGAGGCCGTTTGGAGCCATTTGAGGTGGCCGTTTGGAGCCATTTGAGGTGGCCGTTTGGAGCCATTTGAGGTGGCCGTTTGGAGCCTTTTGAGGAGGCCGTTTGAGCTGTGTAAAGAAGTCCGTATGAAGAAGCGGATGTCGTGAGACGAGCAGAAGTGCTGTCGTTTGGAGCTGGCGTGAGACCTGCTGCTGTGCGTTTGAAGAAGGAGCTGAATCCTTCTGTTGTGACCTGCTGCTGCATATTTAAGAAGAGGAAGCTGAATCCTTCCATTGTGGAGACCTGCTGAGTGCTGAAAACCAAGAGCCGTGAGTGTCCTGCTGGACTTTGAGTTTTTTGTATTAAAGAAGCTGTTTTTTGAGAAGTCCAACTTTTTTCTTTAATCACCTTTTTTTTAGGACACAGACTCCAGAGAGCCTGAAATAAACATTGTTTTTTTTAACATCCTTTCTGTGTCTGGTGTCCTTGTGTGCTACGTGCCTTCGGGTCGTAACACCTTGGTTCAAGGGCATCTGAGTCCAGAAAATGACAGTCAACCAAACGCTGACAGTCACTTGGACATCATTGTTGCAGATTACGAGGACCCCTCATCAGACAAGAAGGGGGCAAACTCACATTACCTACCACAGGTAGAGAAAGGTGTGGAGATCCAAGGACCCCACACCGAGGTTGCTGTACTGTCCCCTGGGACAGGTAAATCGGCTATCAGCCAAGCTTTCGATGAAACCTTGGTTCAGGAACATTTGAGTCTAGAACTAATCAGAAATGACATAGTTTTTACAGACTCAAAGAGCCCCTCTTCAGTCAAGAAGTGGGAAGACACACACAACGACAGTGACCCGTCGCAGTCTGTACAATCAGACACACCTGCGACTGCGCCAACGGTTGTGACACACCTGAATTACACGGAAAGAGGTAAACGTAAGAAGATACGTTGGCCAAACCTAAACGATTCCTGTGTACCGTCTTCTCTCAGCTGCGCGAACAGCTTAAACTAAACGGTGGCATCCTAACTTGTGCCCATGGACGGACGTCCTCACCTGTGTTCGTGGTCCCCCATGACCAAAGGGGGGTGATGTTAGGCCATGCCAAAGATAAAGATTTGAATGTACACCTCAGAAACACTTTTGCTTTCGCCCAGAAAAACCTGGAAAAATCCGCTGAAGGACGCAAGGCGTACTACGACCAGAAGGCCTCTCATAATGAACTCCAAGTGGGAGACAGAGTCTGGTACTATACGTTCGCCCCAGCAACCGGGAAAGGAGGGTCCGAGACCGGAACTCTCGCCCGCAAACTGATGCCCAGGTGGACTGGACCTCATCTGATAACAGACAAAGTGTCCTCAGTCGTCTACGAAATCAAAATCAGCAAAGGCCGCAAAGAGCCAATTGCTAAATGGGTACATCGAAATCAGATCAAACCTTACAAGGCGTTCAATGACTCCACAAAAGACAAAGATCTCACAAACTCACCGACTTCATGGGATAATAAGGTCGTCCAAACACAAGTTAGTAAATAAACTAATCAGGTTTAAACTACCGTATTTCTCCACCCTATAAGTCGCATTGTCCAATTTGAACTTAGAAACGCTAAGCCTAAAACCCACAACAAAAAACTAACCTTAACAACCGTTTAAATCCACGAGATTTAATTTGACCTCGGTCATAAAGTTGAGACCTGTTTTTCTTGTGTGTTGCACTTTGGAATCTGACGACAAGAGTGTGTCGAAGCAGTGAAACGTTGTTTCCTTGTTGTTTAGTCATTACTGTTGTCATTAGTTGAGATATTGTTTGGTTCTGAACACTCCCAGCCAAAAAGGTTTTGTATTAACATTGGTTAATGAATGATATGGATTTAACTATGCCAACATGCAGTTCGTTTTGTTAAATCTCAATCGTCGAAGAGTCAATGTAGTTTAAAGCTACTCAAGGTACCATAAACTACATTGACCTCACAATTTCTAAATTGAACCGATTCGATCGATTTCTATTCTAGATCATCTATTCATTTTGATGAGTCTCGCCATAGACTTCAAAATTTATAGGGAATACCAAATCCTACGTCATCGTCTAAAAGGACAGCAGACATTTAGACCATACTATATTTTCTTTTCTATCTTAGTTAATTTAACTTAAATTATGAATGGAGGAATAGTTTGGAAGAAGAGGCCTTCGTTACAGAAGCCCTCCTGAATCTTCTATAGTCATAGATCCCTATATTTAACTTTTGATAAATGATCCACCCCTTAATTGGTAATTGTAGCTGATCTAAACCATGATAGCTTACAAACCAGGTGCATATAGGTAAGGCTTAATGTAAAATCCCAATCATAAGCCCACCTAAAACCACATAAATGCATGACACATAGAACCAGAGTGGCACGGACTGGAAACCAACCAGCCTTCAACCTTCGATGTGGGGACCTGCTGCTCCAACGTTGGTCTTCAACCTTCATCCAAGGGTCGCCTCCTCTGCTTCAATCGAGGGATCCCCTCTACATGCTGATTGAAACAATTGTTGCTGATGAAATCAACAACTAATCGATATGGAATTACCGCTGTGGAATTACCGCTGTGGATTATAAGACTTTGTTTTCCAAGGGATTACAGACTCAGTTTTCCAAGGGTTTACAGACTCAGTTTTCCAAAGGATTAAAAGCTTACCGCAATGGGATTACCTGCGAACAGTGTGGAATTTCCAAAAACATTATGGGATTATAATTTTTGATTTTTTTTTCCACTTGCTGGATTACATCAAGATCAGAGACATTTGGTGGTATCTTTTCATGTTGGACCTCATCCCCGTGGACAGGCGATGAGTTCCAAAAGGGGGGACTGTAGTGATACAACCTTGAGTTTGAAGCACGTCTCTGATCGCTCTCAGTAATGAACTTTTTGGGAGTTATTCCTGAAGGGACAATAATACTTTTATTACTTTTAATTTGAATCAAACATCATAAATTAAGTCATCCAGAGACTTCTTTTAATTTGTGTTAATTCAAATGTCATCAATGAATAACTTGTGTTATTTGTATAAGCATTAGTACATTTTAATGTCAGATAAATCAAATACTCTGCTTAATTCAAAATGTTGTACATGGAGGATTTCTCCTCTCCTCTCGAACTTGCATGTGAAGATAAAAGGAACACTTTATCTCATTCATTTTAGCTTGAGCTCAGGACAATCTAGACACCCAAAGACTTTTGTTTTTGTCCTATTTAATAATCAAGCTATTATCATTAATAGGTCCCATATGTTATGCTCTGATGACGTTTGTTTATTCATACAACAGTGTTGGTAATGAGTTAAGAAAGTTCTAAATCTGCTGTATCATGAGACTGGCGTCTTAAACTAACTTTCTTATCCTTTCTGACATTTTTAATCTAACTTATGCCTCCTCTCAGTGGCTCCTGGCCTAACAGACCGAATCAGAAAGAGCTACGTCTTTCTAGGTCAAGTTAGCCTTAAAAGAGCTCTGACTTCCTGTTTTCCTTGGAGTTTGCTGAGGACCTCAATGCCTGATGAGGTTCCCCAAAGAGCTGAATGACCACCAGTCACACGCTAAGGACTCGTCATTCAGTTAAAAGATTTATAACATGCCTGTTATAAATCTATTTCAAGCCGTGAAAAGCTCTCTTTTATTGACATTCCTTTAAGGAACGTCTTATCTTGAAAACACCACCAGGAGCTGCCGTTACTTTCGGTTCGAGTCAAGGCGCACGTCTGGAGACGCTGAGAATGGTAAACGAACTGACCAAACTGGGCCGAGGGAGACTGACCATCTTCACGAGGTAACAAAAGTCGTCAAATGCTTTGCCAAGGGTACCAACGTGTAGCCGAGATCGGCCGGAGAACTGCCATGTTTCTGGTTAAAACACATCAAGATAACTCCCTGACTCTTAACTTATTTTCCTCCATTTCCTTCCTCCTAAACCTTTATCTTCCTAAGCCAAAAAACTAAGTTAATGCACCTGCAGAATTGAAAT
>JBBPBX010005943.1:0-13476 GCA_038048925.1 Garcialebias charrua
GGAATTAGATTATGGAATGGCTTGGAGAATGTAGTTAAAAATGCCAAGTCAATGTTTACATTTAAAAAAATGATCAAAACAAATGTGTTAAAAAAATATATGTGAAATAACGTAATGTGTATTGTATTAGTTAGAAAATTAGAAAGAGTTAGTCATTTTGTACTGTTGGTTGAAGAATATTATTGTTTAACCTGATTGTTGGAAAAAGTTGGTTGAAGATTATTATTGTTTACATGGTTTGACTACTGTTGTTTAATCTGATTGTTGGAGATAAGGGGCAGATATAATAAGATTTATTCTTCTTTCTGCTACCTTTCATTTTTTTACATTTTGTACACTATCATTATGAGATTGTCTTGTATTGTTTCTTTTGTAAAAAAAATGAACAAATTTAATAAACATAAACATAAACATAAACATGTCTGGATCTTCCTGATCTTGCTGCTGCCCCCATGACCCGACTCCAGAACAAGTGGAAGGTAATGGATGGATGGGCAGCACAATAGCTTAGTGGTTAGGCCTCTTGCTCGTGGGTTCAATCCCCGGTTTGGACCTGGGTCTTTGTGGAGTTTACATGTTCTCCTCATGCTGTAGTGGACATGACAGGGTCCGCTATGATAAAAAATTACACCTTTGTCTTTCTTTTGAACTGTTCCAGTGATAACATTTACTGACCTCTCAGTAAACAGACATTTACTACAATGTATTCCATTAGTTGTAATCTGAGAACATAGTCACTCACAAAGAGACTATTGGCTTCTTTAATTTTATTCTAATGTAATCAAAAGAATAACATTCTGTCATTTTCACATATGTTATATGCTGTGTTATTCTTTAATGTGAAGCATTACTGTGTCACTTCTGAAAATGTACGGGGTGTCTAATAAGTGTCAGAGTTGAATGATATGTCAAACTGACTTGTTCAGTTTTGTGTTGAATTGAGTTTCAATTAAAATCTCTAAACGAGCATCTGTATGTCTGCACTTTCAGACACTTCTCCTAAAACAGTCCTCTCAGTTTTCTAAACAGACTTTTTGTCGACCTTGAAGTTTTCGCTTCACATTTCACTCTCCTCGCTTGGCCCATGGACCAATGAGGAAACTGTGTTCTAATCTCAACACTTTAGAAAAGCGTTTTGTTTACGGAACGCTTCAGCCTTGGAAAAGACAGCGAGACCTGAAAGCTCTCTGCCTTCATAGCTGATTAGGTTTAGTCACGAGTCAATGACGGACTTATCATCTGGAACTTATGGATGACTCCATCAAGTTCACAGAGCAAAAGCTCTCTAGAACTTTCTTGAGGAATGCTTTATTTTGAAAACTGACCAGGACGTGCCACTGTCTTTGACGGAGAAAGCAGGCGTCACGACACGTAGAATCCATGAACACACCGAGGTACAACAGGACTTCATGGGCCCAGAACTTGTGGAGCTGAGATTGCTTCTACAACTCTACCAACCGAGACGAACGTCCAACAGGTACAGAGTTGCTGATGTTTTCTGGATCGTGCTGTGGAGTCGAGCTGGTTTTCGTATGGAGAAGTGTCAGTTCTGGTTAAAACTCAAAATAAATAACTTCCTCTTAAATCTCTCCAACCTCTCCCTATTCCTTTTAAACCTCTCCTTATTTCATTTCTAAGCTGGTAACTACATTTTTAAGCTAAAGAACCTTCAGATTAAGTATTAGTCATCATTACTTATGTCTGTTGTTGCAATTTAAATGTGCTGACATGTTAAATTGCAAGAAAGTGAAATCCGTCAATCAAGTGTAATGGTGTTAATTTTAGTTGATTTATTTTAAATAAAAGGTAGTGTCTTTTGTCATACCGACTAAAATCAACGTCTCATTGTCACTTAATGGCTTTATGGTTTATTTGTCCACCATAAACGATCACAGAAATATTGGGTATAAACTGAAAAAGAAAAGAATCTGTGAAATACTATTCAATCTGAATAAGTAAATAATTAAGGTAAAGTGTGTCAGTTTAATACTGACTCCCTAAATATCTTTACAATGCTCACGTGGGCACTCTGGTTTCCTCCCTCAGTCTGCTGCTCCCTTCTTCAGGAGTCTCCACAGCGACATAGCCAAGGGTCCTTACTGACGTAACCACAGACCACTGAGCTACCACAGCCCTCTGTGTGGAGCAGAGAGCTGCCATCTAGGGCACCTGGGGGAGCAGGCGGTGGGGGTTGAGGGCTATGGTGTTTGATACCACAATTTCATTTCCGATTCTGATACCGAGTAAAATTCAGGCTTTGGTTGGCAATACCGATCCAACACTGATATTTTGTGCTAATACGCCTCATGTGTCTGGTAAATCTTAAAAAGCTGTTGATTTCAAATCAAAACTTCATAAAAAATACTGACGAAGTAATTTATTTATTTTAAACTAAGGAGTATATTGATGTAGTATACCTGAGCTTATACAGAAAACAACAGGACATAATTATACAAACTGTGAAAATGGTGTTTCAAACACACAAAAAAGAAAATGATAAAACTATTAAAATAAATTATTAAATAGATCACAATAGTTTACAGTAGTTTCTTTAGTTCCTGTTAATGTTATACATTACCTGAAATGACTTAAGTATCAAAAGTATCAATAATTTAATTTGAGAATTGATTAGAGCATAAAGTTCTGGTATCGGTGGTATCAATATTTCAGAATCGATCTGCACATCACTAGATAAGGGCCTTGCTCAAGGGCCCAGAGTGGAGCAATGAAAGTGGCGACAGGTGTGGGTGCCTCACCTTCATCCACATTTTGATGTTGTCGATCCCGGGGGTCGAACGGGCGACCTTCCAATCTCAGGCTCACCTTCTCTGACCTCTGAGCCACCACTCCCACAAATAAAGAGTACAGGTAGTCCCCGACTTACGAGCGAGTTCCGTTCCTACGACTGTCTCGTAACACGAAATCTCGTACGTCAGAACACGAAACACGTGTTCTCGTAAGTCCGGATTTTCGGTCGTAAGTCGGAAAATTTATGCTAGCGCTACTACGAACACTCTTTTTTCATTACAAATGTTCATACTAGTTCAGAAACATGTTCAGAAACTTGTTTCCAAACGGTTAGCTAACACACTTTCATCTAAAAACGCATAAAAGTGCTGTATTTTTTGTATGTTCGTTACAAATTTATTGCTCGTTCGCCAGCTCGTAAGTCTGGAACCTCGTAAGTAAGAGCGCTCGTAAGTCGGGGACTACCTGTAATAATAATAAAAATATATAAATTGTCCCTGTTTTCCTTGGTCTGGCCTTGTGGGTCTTATTTTGGCCCAGCTGTGTACAGGTGGACCCATTAACAGTCAGAACCGCCCACCTCCGGTTTGTTTCCGTGCAGCTTTGAAAGCAGGAGCAGAAACACGCTGAGACAAAACGATGTCGTTGGTTCTCTGCTGCATGTTGTCGCACATCGTGCTCGTTTCAGGTGAACCCCCGAACAGATCTGTCAGATCCTCACAACAGATCCAAACAGGAATGAGAACATTTCCTTCCAGTTGCTCCTCACACCGATGAAGCCTTTCTGTGTTTAACATGTCAACCGAGCACTTTCTCTTGTCTTCTTCACAGGTTCCTCTCTGAGCGAGCAAGTGGTCCAGACTCCAGCAGAAACCCTGAAACGCTCTGGAGAAACGGCTCAGATCAGCTGTTCTCACAGCATTCAGAGCTATGATCAGATCCTGTGGTACAAACAGTCGGATCAGCATCCCATGCAGCTCCTGGGCTACATGTTCGGAGACGCAGCGTTCCCAGAGAGAGGCCTGGACGTGAGAATCGAGGGGAGTGCGAACAAAGACAAGAGCTGCACTTTAACGGTGGAGGGTGTGAGCAGCAGTGCAGTTTACTTCTGTGCTGCTCGTTATCACAGTGCTGCAGATCTTTGCTCCTCTCGACAAAAACCTGCTTCCTCTTCGTCATGACGTCCTCCACACCTGCTTCACGTCGTTTGATGAGGAGAGACGAGATCTTCCAGCGAGCTTTGAGTCTGCACCTCCCACCTCAGAGTTGACTCTGTCTCTGAAGTCTCAGGACCTTCCAGGCGTATTTCAGAAACATGGTCAGAAATGAGCCAACTGACAGCATGAGAGCTGCTCTGCTATTAACTGTGTTCAACACGGTGCTGGTTTCAGGTAACGACCTGATTTAAATCAACTTTAATTAGTAAATGTGGGTTCAGCGGCAGATTATATTTATAGACCGTGATTCTGAATCATTCTCACCAAGGTCCGGTTTTCAGCTCGCAACTCGTTCAGCAATTTTTACTTTTTGAGATATTTAACTTTGTCAGCCATTCGTTCAACCTGTATTCATACAGGTTAGTAGTGCAGGAAGAAAAAAAAACGATTTTTTAAAAGAATCGAGATTCTTATTCCTGGCGATTCAGAATCGATTATAAAAGCCCTAAAATCGATTTTTTTTTTTTTACACATTAAAAACCAAAAGATAAAGAAAATAAAACATATCTCATAGTAGTATATGAAAGAATACATAAAATGAAAGGTGGCAGAAAGAAGAAGAAATCTGACCCGAACCAGTGACCTCCAGGACCCGATAAGGATAAAGCGGGTAAAGATGATGGATAGATGGCTTTTGTTGAAAAGATTTACCAAACAAATCTTTTAAACAAAATCCATCCATACACATTTGAAACATGGATGAATGCAATATGATTTTGAAGTCTATTTTATTTTGAGTTAAATGTTTATGTAGCCTGGTTAAAACCAGACCCTTGTCCTTCACTTCGCTTTGGACTAGGGTCTGGGACTTCTCTCATAGACAAGGATATCTCCGGTAGATTTTTGAATGGACCAATCAGAGAACAGAAGGCGGATTACCGGACCAATCAGAGAACAGAAGGCGGAGTTTTGAACGACGTCGACTGACGTCGTCAGTTAAAATGGCTGCCGCCACGAAGGAATTTTCATGAAAACAAGGTAAAAAACTATTATTTCTCTGCTGAGAAAAAATATATTTCTTAGCTGACGTTATATCAGAAGTGTTCCTGAGCTTAACAGTTCCTAAATCAATTCACGAAATGGTCAAATCTGCTGGATTTAAATAGTTTCGGTTTGACATTTTCCAAACAGCCTCGGGTGCGCTACGAAAATAAATGATAAAAAATCGAATTTTATCTCAAATGTTTCATCTAGGCCAACAGTCAGTAAATTAGAGCCATATAATTACACACTGGTAGCAGAAAAAATATCCACCGAGTGGTTTCTGAGCTATTTATCTGAATAGCCTGGACCTCGCCAGGCTAAGCTAACAAAACTCCGCCTTCTGTTCTCTGATTGGTCCGGTCAAAAATCTACCGGAGATATCCTTGTCTATGAAAGAAGTCCCAGACCTTAGTCCAAAGCGAAGTGAAGGACAAGGGTCTGGTTTTAACCAGGCTAATGTTTATGCAATACAGTAGGCTGAAGTCTTTGTTTATGTTTGTATTTTGAATTATTTGTGATGGACTGGAGACATGTCCAGGGTGTCCCCTGCCTCTCGCACAGTGACTGCTGGATATAGGCACCAGTGACCTCCGGGACCCGATTAAAGCTGCTGCATTCTATTCATATACCCATCTGCTCACAATTCAGGCTGCTGTATTTATACTGTATTATTTGACATTATTAATGTTTGCTACAAGCATACATTATTGTTTTAAATAAATGTTTTATTTGTTTACATTATTGTTTAATCTTTTCATGATTTCAATTGAAAATTGTTTCAGAATCAAAAATCGTTTCTGAATCGAAAATCAATTTTTAATCGAATCGGTGCATAAAAAAATCGGAATCGAATCGATTCTCCAGACACTGAGAGATTCACGTCCTTCAAACCTGTTTCTGATCTTTTCAGCTGTTTTTCTTGTATTTTCCTGCTTTCATCAAACGTCATCTGTTGGTTTCAAACTGTATTCTCCTGACATTTCTCCGGGTCCATTTGAACGTTGGTTGTTTTTCTCCAGGCTCCTCTCTCAGTGACCGGGTCGTCCAGACTCCATCCTTCATTCAAGCCAGTCCAGGAGGAGCGGCCAAGATGAAATGCTCCCACAGCATCCAGAGCTACAACCAGATCCTCTGGTATAAGAGATCAGAGCACGGAGAGCTGACCCTCCTGGGGTACATGTATTTGGACAACAGTAATCCAGAACCTGGAGTGAACGTGCTGATGGAGGGGAGTGCAGATAAGGACAGGAGCTGCTCGTTAACCCTTAGAGAGCTGAGCGTGAGCAGCAGTGCGCTTTACTTCTGTGCTGCGAAGTACCACAGTGCTGCACGCCACAGCTCCTCTGAACAAAAACCTCCGGCCGCTCCTCTTTCTAACAACCATGGATGATCCAGGACTTCTTCAGTTTCAGTGGTACATGTTACAAAATGGTTTGACAGCTCAACCATCCAGGTAGATAAATCCCAAATAAAGGGTTAAATCGTCAGATAAAAATATCCTGACATCATCTACTTACAAAAACGGAGCCACACAGGAAGACATAAATATTTTTTTAACCCAGTTTACTTGCGAGGGCAGAGTTCACCAGGCTTATGTTACATTGAAGCCTGGGTCGTGTACCGGATGGTGTGCCAGGATTGTTTTTATATTATATTCTTATCAGCTCCTCCTCCAGACTGAGAGGAGACCTTGGAGTACCAGCTGCCCATGCAGTATCAAAGCAGCTCCTCAAGCAGCTCCCTCTGGTAACAAACACATGGTTCATGGGCAGTTCAGATTAGTTAGTGACAAACATCCTTGACCTTGCCCAAAATTCTGCTAACAGTCATGTCATCTGGAAAGTTTATTTTTGGGAGAAACATTTCGTCTTTCATCCGAAAGACTTCATCAGTCTGAGGCCTGCCAACCAGATCTGTCTTACAAATAGCACCTCCTCGATGTGCTTCAAGCCAGCCCTCTGTGGGACTCCAAGAAACTGACTAACACATGCAAAAAGGGACCATCCATCCAAAACAGTCACTTCAAAACAATTTAGAGCTTCTGTTATAAAATGGCAGGAAGTAGAGCAGGTGACTGAATTTAAATACATGGGAACAATAACTGATAAGTTGACCTTTCAACCCAACACTGACTGCATTTACAAAAAAGCCAGACAGCGTCTCCACCTTCTATATAAGCTAAGGAGCTTTAATTCTAGCAAAAACACTTTGAAATTGTTGACAAGTAACCAGTTGAAACTAAGTGTGGTTTTCTTTAATATTGTCTCATGATATGGGAACCTCATAGCCAGAGACAGGAACAAGTGGTCCCAAATAATTGGTCATCAACAAATACAACCTATAGACCTGCCCAGTCAGGCTCTAGAAAAAAAGTAAATCCAGGTGTACAATGACCAACTCATCCACTGCAACCATTATTCAGGTCGGTACCATCTGGCAGAAGACTGCTGGTTCCTCTGGTAAACATGGTACAAAAAGTCATTGGTTCCCTCTGCTGTGAGTGTCCTTAAAGGGATTGTGACATGATTTTTTTTACTATTCATAAAATTGCTCAAAATATATATCTTTTATCATTTAAATATGTTCATTTTTGCAAACAAAATGATAAATCACTTTAATTTTGCTTTAAAAGTGATTTTGAACTTCAAGCCGTGTTTAATCATGGGAAATCCCATTACACACGAACGCACCATCTGTGATGTCACACCGGGCAGAGCTCTGGGCTTGTCACAGTGCGCAGGTATGAGCAGCTCGACATGAAGGAAGTCTGATACAGCATCAGACCTAAATTAGATCCTGTTGTTTCTTGTTCCATCACCCAAACTATTTTCTGCTTCCCAAAATGAAGACAAATAGCTCAAATCTTCACATAGATTGCTAAATTCGTCCAGTTTTAAATTGTCCGCTATTAAAGACACCACAGCCCTCTGCCCAGTGTGACATCACATATGGTGCGTTCGAGTGTAATCGGATTTCCCATGATTAAACACGGCTTGAAGTTCAAAATCACTTTTAAAGCAAAATTAAAGTGATTTATCATTTTGTTTGCAAAAACAAACATATTTAAATGATAAAAGATATATATTTTGAGCAATTTTATGAATAGTAAAAAAATCATGTCACAATCCCTTTAACAGGGTCCTGTTTAAACGTAGCCTCACATGACAAATCGTTGTCTGCTGGGATGATGTTCTTATGTTTTAATGTATTTTAGAACTGGTTTTAATGGGTTAGCAAAGCTTTTTAAAGGTTTATGGCATTTTATCTTGTGTTTTGTATGTATGACCCAGATGTCAAAGATAAATCTTTAGCTCATGAAATGTTATGGACAATAACGTTATAGTGATTGATTGATTGATTGATTGATTGATTGATTGATTGATTGGATGTGGAGGAGCAGCTTCTCTACTCCAAGTCTCTCCTGGATAACTGAACTTCTCAGCCTATCTCTATGCAAGAGTCCAGCTACCCTGCAGAAAAGAACTCATTTCGACTGTGTGGATCCACGAGCTTGTTTTTTTTTTTTGGTCACCACCCAGAAGTCGTGACCATAGGTGAGGGTTGGAACGTAGAACGACCAGTAAACAGAGAACTTCTCCTTACAACTCAGCTCCCTCTTCACCACAACAGACTGGCACAGAGTCCACAATTCTGCAGAATCTGCAAAGATCCATCTTCCTTCGCAGTGGACAAAACCCTGAGATACCTGAACTCCTCCACTTGAAGCAGAAGCTCAGTCCCAACCTGGGGAAGACAGGCCACCATTTTCCGACTGAGGACTATTGACTCAGATTTGGAGGTGCTGATTCTCATCCCAGCTGTGTATCACTCCAGTGCAAGCTGAAGATCATGGCACAATGATGCCAACAGGACCACATCATCTGCAAAGAGCAGCTGAACCCCTCATTGTCTCCGATGTGTGTCCCATTGGTGTACAAATGTGATCCTAAGCACTGATTAGTCTTTGTAGAGATCTAGCAGTGCTGTATGAATGGGTAAATGAGGCTTGCAGTGTAAAGAGCTTTGAGTATCTTGATAAGATAGAAAGGAGCTACATAAAGACAGTCCATTCAAGGACACCTAAGGCCACTAAACCGGACTCCCTCCACCCCCTGGCTGTAAGACATTCTGTCCATAAAAGTTATGAACAGAATCGGTGACAACGGGCAGCTCTGGTGGAGTCCAACTCCCACCCTGAAGGGGTCCGACTTACTGCCGGCAATGAGAACTGATAGGAGCACCTTCACCTTAAATAAGAACCACACAAAAGAGACAAGAATTAAATTTAACACTGATCATAAACTTTGCAAAGTGGGAAATTGCTTTCAATGCACCTTTGAAACAAGTTTTAAAACGTGTTGCCAGCAAAGTCCAATTTGGTAAGCCGCTTCGTGCCTTTTTATTCAAGATAGAGGCGGAGTTGATTAGTAAAACAATATCTCTGACACTTTCACATATTAAAACAAACGTGAAGTCATGTTTCCAGTCAAACAGGAACATCAAATCAAAACATTGTCTAATCATGAACAAAGCTTAAAGACTTACTGCATCCAGGAAAAACAGCATGTTTGTATTTCAGATAAAGTGTTGATGCAAACAGGAAACTTTGAAGAAACAAGCTGAGTAATGATTCTGTCAGAGTACATTAAAGTAATAAGTTTAATATGATAAATGTTGAATTTCTCTATCAGAACCAAACTCTTGCACCACTTTTATAAAGACTTTTGTATTATCTAACTACAGTAGCTGTGTCATGTTTCTCTGTGCAGGTTTAGACCTGTGGACTCGTGTGAACCTCTGTGGAGTCAGAAAAGTAAAATCAACGAGCGGTACACCACCGATGTCCCCGTTGCTGAGGGGTTTGAATTGTGAATGTTTGGACACCTTAATGTTTCTGATACAAGATACTCAAGTGGGTTGGAGTTACACTGTGGGGACAAACAGAGGGAGGTTATGTTTGTTTGTTTGTTTGTTTCCTGAGGCAGTGCTGAGTGACGGATCCTAATGAGTGGAGGGAGTAATTTTATCCACCACCAGGTGCAGTGGAGGAGACAGGGGGTGGCCAAAGGTGGCCTTGGCCACCTTAGATTAATCTTCGGCCACCCCAGCCATTTGAGGAAACAATACATTTTAAGCAATTTAAAAACTGGACAGCAGAGTTTCCTCAAATGTAAGGGGTGATTGGTTTACATACATGTGGTGGGGTGGGGGCCATCTTGGATTTTGACTTGGCAACCCATTTTTTGATAGTGACCTTTCTTACGCAGATGTAGCCACACAGAGTGTTAGATGGTACCAAGTTATCATGCTCACAACATGGATCAATGGACAGAGCATATTTCCTTTTGCCCATCTTCACTCCACGGTGGTGGACAAAAAGGAGTCATCACCAGAATAAACGTATTATATGTAATATGTATTTTTAAAAAGTGTTGCGCCTTGTCAAAGTAATGTTTGTGTTTTTCTAAAACAAGACTAAAAATTATGTCTTTAACGTCTTGTTTGGAGTCTTGATCGGGGCAGGAAGATGAGCTCCAACAGACCGATGAAGGTTTCGTTCTGTCACTAGATGGCAGTAAACTGTGAAACACCACAGAGTGTAACAGTTTGTTGTCATTACATGGCAGTAAACTGTTACGATCCATAGTGAGTAACAGTTTACAACCATGTAATGACAGTGGACTATGGATTGTAACAGTTTACAACTGTTACAATCCATAGTGAGTAACAGTTTACAACCATGTAATGACAGTGGACTATGGATTGTAACAGTTTACAACTGTTACAATCCATAGTGAGTAACAGTTTACAGCCATGTAATGACAGTGTCGGGGAGGAGGTCCTGCCCCAAGTGGAGGAGTTTAAGTATCTCGGGGTCTTGTTCACTAATGAGGGAAAACTGGAGCGTGAGATCGATAGGCGGATAGGTGCAGCGTCCGCAGTGAAGCGGGCGCTGTACCGGTCTGTCGTGGTGAAGAGAGAGCTGAGTCAAAAGGCAAAGCTCTCAATTTACCGATCGATCTATGTTCCTACCCTCATCTATGGTCATGAGCTCTGGGTTATGACCGAAAGAACGAGATCTCGGATACAAGCGGCTGAAATGAGTTTTCTCCGCAGGGTGTCTGGACTCTCCCTTAGAGATAGGGTGAGAAGCTCAGTCATCCGGGAGGGACTCGGAGTAGAGCCGCTGCTTCTCCACATCGAGAGGAGCCAGTTGAGGTGGCTCGGGCATCTGGTTAGGATGCCTCCTGGACGCCTCCCTGGTGAGGTGTTCCGGGCATGTCCCACCGGGAGGAGACCCAGAGGAAGACCCAGGACACGCTGGAGGGACTATGTTTCTCGGCTGGCCTGGGAACGCCTTGGGATTCCCCCAGAGGAGCTGCTCCAAGTGGCTGGGGAGAGGGAAGTCTGGGCCTCCCTACTTAGGCTGCTACCCCCGCGACCCGACCCCAGATAAGCGGAAGAAAATGGATGGATGGATGGATGGATGGATGGATGGTAATGACAGTGGACTATGGATTGTAACAGTTTACACCTGTTACAATCCATGGTGAGTAACAGTTTATTGTCATTACATGGCAGTAAACTGTTACGATCCATAGTGAGTAACAGTTTACAGCCATGTAATGACAGTGGACTGTGGATTGTAAAAGTTTACAACTGTTACAATCTATAGTGAGTAACAGTTTACAGCCATGTAATGACAATGGACTAACTGTTACAATCCATGGTGAGTAACAGTTTATTGTCATTACATGCCAGTAAACTGTTACAGTCCATAGTGAGTAACAGTTTACAGCCATGTAATGACATTGGTCTATGGATTGTAACAGTTTACACCTGTTACAATCCATAGTGAGTAACAGTTTATTGTCATTACATGGCAGTAAACTGTTACAATCCATAGTGAGTAACAGTTTACAGCCATGTAATGACAGTGGACTATGGATTGTAACAGTTTACAACTGTTACAATCCATAGTGAGTAACAGTTTAAAGCCATGTAATGACAATGGACTATTGTAACTTTTTACAACTGTTACAATCCATGGTGAGTAACAGTTTATTGTCATTACATGGCAGTAAACTGTTACAATCCATAGTGAGTAACAGTTTACAGCCATGTAATGACAGTGGACTGTGGATTGTAAAAGTTTACAACTGTTACAATCTATAGTGAGTAACAGTTTACAGCCATGTAATGACAATGGACTAACTGTTACAATCCATGGTGAGTAACAGTTTATTGTCATTACATGGCAGTAAACTGTTAAAATCCATAGTGATTAACAGTTTACAGCCATGTAATGACAGTGGACTATGGATTGTAACAGTTTACAACTGTTACAATCCATAGTGAGAAACAGTTTATTGTCATTACATGGCAGTAAATTGTTACAATCCATAGTGAGTAACAGTTTACAGCCATGTAATGACAGTAGACTATTGTAACAGTTTACAACTGTTACAATCCGTGTTGAGTAACAGTTTATTGTCATTACATGGCAGTAAACTCTTACAATCCATAGTGAGTAACAGTTTACAGCCATGTAATGACAGTGGACTATGGATTGTAACAGTTTACAACTGTTACAATCCATAGTGAGTAACAGTTTACAGCCATGTAATGACAATGGACTATTGTAACAGTTTACAACCGTTACAATCCATGGTGAGTAACAGTTTATTGTCATTACTGTACATGGCAGTAAACTGTTACAATCCATAGTGAGTAACAGTTTACAGCCATGTAATGACAGTGGACTGTGGATTGTAACAGTTTACAACTGTTACAATCTATAGTGAGTAACAGTTTACAGCCATGTAATGACAATGGACTATTGTAACAGTTTACAACTGTTACAATCCATGGTGAGTAACAGTTTATTGTCATTACATGGCAGTAAACTGTTAAAATCCATAGTGAGTAACAGTTTACAGCCATGTAATGATAGTGGACTATGGATTGTAACAGTTTACCACTGTTACAATCCATAGTGAGTAACAGTTTACAGCCATGTAATGACAGTGGACTATTGTAACAGTTTACAACTGTTACAATCCGTGGTGAGTAAAGTTTATTGTCATTACATGGCAGTAAATTGTTACAATCCATAGTGAGTAACAGTTTACAGCCATGTAATGACAGTAGACTATTGTAACAGTTTACAACTGTTACAATCTGTGGTGAGTAACAGTTTATTGTCATTTCATGGCAGTAAACTGTTACAATCCATAGTGAGTAACAGTTTACAGTCATGTAATGACAGTGGACTATATGGATTGTAACAGTTTACAACTGTTACAATCCGTAGTGAGTAACAGTTTACAGCCATGTAATGACAGTGGACTATTGTAACAGTTTACAACTGTTACAATCCATGGTGAGTACAGTAACAGTTTATTGTCATTACATGGCAGTAAACTGTTACAATCCATAGTGAGTAACAGTTTGCAGCCATGTAATGACAGTCGACTATGGATTGTAACAGTTTACAACTGTTACAATCCATAGTGAGTAACAGTTT
>JBBPBX010005944.1:0-25945 GCA_038048925.1 Garcialebias charrua
CAGCAGAGCAGAACTAATCACATTAACTAACCAACTAATATTAAATGCCAAGGATTTCTCAATATTTGTTGAAACCTCTCAATTGTTGTTTACACCGTATGTTGAAGTTACATATGATTATTCTTACGCCTGTGAAGAATGAATGTGAGTTTGATCCAGGAGGTCCAGAAAGGATTAAAGGTTGTTGAGATGAATGAGTCAGACAGAATGTGAATGTTTCAGACAGATTAATGTGATTTTATATACATATATGTTTGTGCTTGGTGAATTAGCAGTACAATAGTTGTGTGTTGATAGATTTTTGAGAAAGGTGTACAGGGTTCTCACTATTTTTCTATAGATATAATTTAGTTTTATCAATTTTGATTCTTAGATCTGAACGATAATTAGAAATGTTTTAGAGGATACATTTTAGCTGCACCTTTGTTAAGAGTAAGCCTAGCGGTGAATTTTACTGATAGGAAATGTTTGTGGTAGAACATTCTGGTACAGAGAATAATATATATATATATAGGAAATGGATGTGAATAAGATAATTGAGTTTAACAGGTTATGGAAGAATTTTTGTGTTTTCTGTTCTGATCAGTTTAATCATAGGTTTAGTGTTAATTTTCTGAATGTGGTCTTAGCCCTTATCGCAGACATCTCTGAATAAGAGCAGTTGAGCTTTTTCTCAGATATCAGACTAGTCAACAGAGTAGTGTAGGGTTTTTCTCCTCACAGGTGTCTATGATGATGAAGATGAGATGGCCTGACTTGGCTAAAGCATAGTTTAGATTCTTTGCTAAGGTTAACACATACCAGAAATGCACACACTGGAGCAGAGTATATGCAATGTTTTGAAGTTGTTAAGAGTTGATAAATCAAATTTTGGGAAATTTAAGGGTTTTTGAGAAAGTATTGAATTTATAAGGTCAAATTAAAGTCCAGTTGTTTTTTATTGAACGCCTTTTTAAAGGTATTGAATTTAACTTCATTATTCCTGCATATACCCTGTTGAGGCGTGATATTTGATAGGAGGGACAGTCCGCTTCATTTTATTGTTTTGTTTTTATTTTTTATTTTGTTTTATGGTTTCATTTTTACATTTATTTTTGTTTGTTTTTGTTTATTCTTTATTACATATCCCGTTTGTTTTGTTTATTTCTTATTACATTTATTTGTTGTTTTGTTTGGTTTATTTCTTATTACATTTATTTGTTGTTTTATTTTATTCTTTGTTTTTGGTTGATTTCTTTGCTTTTTGTTACATTTATTTTTTAGATTGTTAGTTTTGTATTGCGTTTCCAGCATATAAGCTCTGACGGTTACCATATATTTTCTTACGTAGTTTTGTTACCAATTAGTATTGATGCTTATTTTTATATAAGGGTTTTATATTCTGGGTGGGTAACTTAGATGTAATATTGCTGTGGGAGGGAATGTTAGAGATTTCCAATGTGTATCAAGTTTTTAATTGCATTCTCACATAGAACATATAGGATTTTGTTGACATGATGTTTGTCATGTCAAAAGGGGAATTGAAATATATTTCTATCAGTATTACATTACACCCACTATGCTCCATTATTTGTATTCACTTAATTCTGCCTTATAATGTGAAATGTGACACTAGGCAGAACGTTTTTCTCTCGGGCTTTATTTCCAATAGGGAAGAGTTTTTCAGTTACACGCCTGCACATGCAACACACCCAACATTTGATGATTGACATACAGAGCTGATAGCTTGTTGGCTGAGAGGCGGATCACTCACAGAGTAGAAAAGTTCTAGGGCGGTTCCAAGGCGGTTCGGTTCCAGGATTGGTCCCACGAGGCGATGACGTCATCTAGAGGTATAAAACCGTGGTCCGCCTTCGAAGATGTGTGTGTGTGGACTTGTGCTCGGTGAGAGGTCTGTTGGTCGCTGTAAGGTTTATTCTTATAATGTACAATAAACCTGCCTAAAACTTGCACATTCGTTTCAGAGCTTCCCTTCAACTTTTGAACCGCAACACCACTGTCAAGGAAATAACAGAATGGGCTCAGGAATACTTCCAGAAAGCATTGTCAGTGAACACAATCCACCGTGCCATCCACCGTTGCCAACTGAAACTCTACAGTGCAAAGAGGAAGCCATTTCTAAGCAAGCTCCACAAGCTCAGACGTTTGCACTGGGCCAGGGGTAATTTAAAATGGAGTGTGGCAAAATGGAAGACTGTTCTGTGTCAGATGAGTCACAATTTGAAGTTCTTTATGGAACACTGGGATGCCATGTCATCCGGACCAGAGAGGACAAGGATAGCCCAAGTTGTTATCAATGCTCGTCTGGAAAGCTTGCTTGTCTGGAAAGGCACCATTAATGCAGAGAACTATGTTCAGGTTCTAGAACAACATATGCTCCATCTAGACGTCATCTCTTTCAGGGAAGACCCTGCATTTTTCAACAAGATAATGCCAGACCACATTCTGCAGCAATCACAACATCATGGCTACGTAGGAGAAGGATCCAGGTACTGAAATGTCCAGCCTGCAGTCCAGATCTTTCACCTATAGAGAACATTTGGTGCATCATAAAGAGGAAGGTGCGACAAAGAAGGCCCAAGACGATTGAACAGTTAGAGGCCTGTATTAGACATGAATGTAGAGCATTCCTATTTCTAAACTTGAGAAACTGGTCTCCTCTGTCCCCAGACGTCTGTTGAGTGTTGGAAGAAGAAGGGGGGATGCCACACAGTGGTAAAAATGGACTTGTCACAACTTTTTGGGGGATTTGTTGACACTGCGAAATTTTGAATCAACATATTTTTCCTTTAAAATGTTACATTTACTCTTATTAAACTTTTGATTTGTCAACTATGTTCTATTACGAATAAAATATTGACATTTTTCCATCTCCACATCATTGCATTCAGTTTTTATTCACAATTTGTTTAGTGTCCCAACTTTTTTGGAATCCTGTTTGTAAAACACTTTTGCCAGAGCTATAATGTGAGGTCATCTATGCGACACCATATCGGATCAGTCAAGGTCCGGGTTAACAACAACCACCACCGGTGATGTTGACAAACAGAGTGTCAACAGAACTTGTGCTACTGTTAATTGAAGACCACACGGAGAAAAACATGTCAGGAGACAGAAGGAGAGGAGGAAAGTGAAGAATGTAGGACTGAGGGTTGCAACTCTAAATGTGGGGACAATGACAGGCAAAGGTAGAGAGCTGGCTGACATGATGCAGAGAAGGAAGGTAGATGTTTTATGTGTCCAAGAGACCAAGTGGAAGGGCAGCAAGGCTCGCAGCATTGGAGCAGGGTTCAAACTGTTTTACCATGGTGTGGATAGAAAGAGAAATGGAGTAGGGGTGGTCCTGAAGGAGGAGCTGGCAAAGAATGTAGTAGAGGTGAAGAGAGTGTCAGATAGGGTGATGTGTCTGAAGGTAGAAGTAGAAGGTCTGATGCTAAACATCATCAGTGGTTATGCTCCACAGGTTGGATGTGACGGGGAGGAGAACGATACAGTTTGGAAAGATCTGGATGAAGTGATAGAGAGCATTCTCAGGGAGGAAAGAGTGGTGATGGGAGCAGACCTGAATGGACATGTTGGCGAAGGAAACAGAGGATGAGGAAGTGATGGGTAGGTTTTAGGCATGTAACGGTACTAGTGGGTGTACCGAACCGTTTCGGTACAGCACGTTCGGTTCGGTCCACCTACATACCGTTTCGGTTATTTTTTCACTCATTGAACGTTAATATATGCGCCGCGGAACAAAATTTCCTGGGTGCGTTTCAGCACGGAGCTATTATCGCGAAGCCCGCGCAGCTCGCGCAGCCTTTAGCCGTTAGCTTCTCACTACGGTCTCCTGTTTGGGGAACGTTTCTTGTTAAAAGACGAGCGGCGCGCACATTCAAAGCTGTGTGTGTGGACTGTTGTTTCATGAAGAGACTGGCTCTGCAGCAGACAGCACGTCTCACGTGAACACGCTTGAAACTACGTCATCAGAATGTGAACGAGCAGCTTGCAACAGCGCTAACAACAGCTGCATTTAAACTACTTTTATCAGGTAAATCATATCATCCATCCATCCATCCATTTTCTTCCGCTTATCCGGGGTCGGGTCGCGGGGGTAGCAACCTAAGTAGGGAGGCCCAGACTTCCCTCTCCCCAGCCACTTGGAGCAGCTCCTCTGGGGGAATCCCAAGGCGTTCCCAGGCCAGCCGAGAAACATAGTCCCTCCAGCGTGTCCTGGGTCTTCCTCTGGGTCTCCTCCCGGTGGGACATGCCCGGAACACCTCACCAGGGAGGCGTCCAGGAGGCATCCTAACCAGATGCCCGAGCCACCTCAACTGGCTCCTCTCGATGTGGAGAAGCAGCGGCTCTACTCCGAGTCCCTCCCGGATGACTGAGCTTCTCACCCTATCTCTAAGGGAGAGTCCAGCCACCCTGCGGAGAAAACTCATTTCAGCCGCTTGTATCCGAGATCTTGTTCTTTCGGTCATAACCCAAAGCTCATGACCATAGATGAGGGTGGGAACGTAGATCGATCGGTAAATTGAGAGCTTTGCCTTTTGACTCAGCTCTCTCTTCACCACGACAGACCGGTACAGCGCCCGCTTCACTGCGGACGCTGCACCTATCCGCCTATCGATCTCACGCTCCAGTTTTCCCTCATTCGTGAACAAGATCCCGAGATACTTAAACTCCTCCACTTGGGTAAGGACCTCCTCCCCGACCCGGAGAGGGCACGCTACCCTTTTCCGGCTCAAGACCATGGCCTCGGATTTGGAGGAACTGATCCTCATCCCGGCCGCATCACATTCAGCTGCAAACCGCTCCAGCGAAAGCTAAATCATATCAGTCCAGAGCAATAACACAAACTGTGAGTTTTTAAATATCTGAATGTACGGTAAGTCTGAATGTTGTTATTATGCGCAGGCTTTAAAGTTATTGATCCTCGCTATGAACATCCATCACTCAAAAAGTTCAGAACTTTATGAAAAAACAAAAACTGATGTCAACAAGCCCTGGAGCAAAGCCCTGCCCTAATGATGAGTGAGAGATTCAACCGTTCAAGAATAGGTAATGTATTGTTCTTTTATTATTATTATCTGTGGAATGTTCTGGAGAGTGATGTTAAAAATGCAAAATCAATGTATACATTTAAGAAAAAGGTCAAAAAGGACTTGCTCAAAAACTATATATGATGTAGCTTAGTGTGTTTGTGTATTACAGTTAGAAAAATTAAGTAGTTATTCATTTTGTGATGTAGTTTGTGTATTACAGTTAGAAAAATTAAGTAGAGTTATTCATTTTGTGATGTAGTTTGAAGGTTATCATTGTTTGAACAAACTGTGAAATAAGGGGCAGATATAATAAGATTTCATCTTCTTTCTGCTCCTTTCATTTTATCCTACTTGTATTCTTGTATCTGATGAAACTGTTTTGTATTGTTCTTTTAAAATGAATGAATAAACATCAAATCAAATCAAAATTATCTAAATAATCTTTTTTATTCAAAATCATAATCTTATTAACTTTTTTATTTTTTTATTGTGTTTTATTTCCAGTCTGGGACAGACATCCACCAGAGATCACCTGCAGCTAAGATGTGTGTGATGATTGAACTGAACTCTGAACTTTTCAAGCACCTGTCCCACCAAGAAGAGGTTGTGAGTACAGTAAGGAGGACAAATACAGCCACACTGATGCTACTGGACAAAAACTTGATTACTGTTAGATTGTAAACAGTCTGTTGCTGCTTATTGTTCTGACTGTTATTGTATTTATTAAGATTTTTATTATAGTTAAAATAGTTTTATTGTAGAGTGCTGTTTATTTAAAATATCATCCAAATGGGTCACTTTTATTTATTACTACCGGTACAATACTGTACAGTACAAACGTATTTTTGGCATATTTTCAAAATAAACTGTTTGTAAGTGTGGCAATATGCCCTATAGGCCGTGAACGCACCATAAGTGCTGAGATATGATTGGGTCTGGTGCTGGCTGCCTGTGTATAAAGGACCCTCCCTCATTGGCTGATCATACATCATTCTTCTTCCAGTTCAGAGGTGGCGTTTGTGGCGTGGCACGCCAGTTGTAAATACATGCACGCTCTGATAGTGCGTTTAAGGAAGTTATATCGCTGATCTATCATCTCACAGCGGTGGTGAGTAAAGCCCTAGTTTCCTTCCTTCGTTTTTAAATGCTTTTAGATTTTAATTCTAATTTATTTTTGTTAGCTGCTGTTTGTCCTTGACCGTTTGTTTACCTGCGGTGCGGGTTGTCCTGACTGGCATTTCACCTGGCTGGTCCGTGGGCTGTCGTCTTGTCGTCCTGGCGCTGGTTTGATGCCCGCTGTTCCGGCCGGCGTAAGGCTGGCTGCACCACTCATCCTGTGAGGCTAATCGAGGCCGACTGGGGTTCAGCCCGGACTAATCGTCCTTGTGCCAGCGTGAGTGGCGTCTCTTGTGACGCTGTGTTTCTTCCAGGACTCTGTGAACAGCTGCGGCTCGATTAATCAAACATCTCTCAGGTGGTGGACGAATTGCCTATGAGGTTTTCCTCTTTTTTTTTTTTTAGAATATTGTATTCAATTGCACTTTTATTGTTGCCTGGAGTTATAACTGCCTTTTTATCTGTGTATTTTTAAATTTAGGATTTTATTAAACAAACAATTGTGCACTTTATTGGTGTCTGTGTGAAGTGTCTCCTGCCTCATCTGCAACGGGTCTATCGGTCCTAAGGGTAATTTTTAATAAAGGTTTTAACCAAATTCATTTTAAAAAATAGATTATGTATTTATTTATTTTTTTAAACTAAAGTTGCCTACAGTATTTTTATCCATACCCGCCCGGCTACATTTGGCGTTTGTTGGTAGTTTTTGCAGTTTTGAGGCTGGGACACTTTCACAGTTTTTTATTTTTTTGTGATCAAGCAGCATTTTAATTTTTTTGTTTTTTGTATGTACGGTGTAATAAGGACAAACAGCAGCAGTTAATTTGTTTTTGAGCTTGTCATTTATAGCGATGGAGAAAGAGCTACTGGAATTGAAGACCCTAGTGGCTCAATTAAGCAAAGTCGGCAAAGCAAGTCGCATATCTTTTTGCTCCTACCCTCCTTAAGTTTCCCTCCTCCCTGCTTGCTTTTTGTCTCGTCTGTGACTCTTCAACGCTCACTCGAACCAATTTGCGATGGATTTAATAAATTGGGCTGTTTCCTCTATAGATAAGATTTTTTCCACGAAGCGGACCGGGCCAGGAGAAGCGGTCTGCCCCTCTGACACGCACGCTGTCGGATACATGATGGACTCGTGGGGACAGTGGCAACCTATGTGTTTGACCGTCTTGTCTGTCGAAGACGTGGAAGATTTGTGGATTATTGGGATATTGGTGGCAGCTGCTCTGTTTTTTGGCGTCAGCGGAGCTGTCTGCTACTGGAAGCTCAGGAAGACTTCGGCGGCTATCAGCGCGCTGGCCAAACTTCCTGATCAGCAAGATTCTCTGATCCGGGCTGTGAGCTCCTCATCCCAGCTGTTGTACGAACTGAACCGCACGATGGGAGCGGCGGTAGACCACCGCGGACCTGCGGTGCGCTTTGGAACTCGTTTACAGCCGCCCGGCCTCAATCAGGGCACAGATGGGGGTTCGTAGCTCGGAACCTCATATGATTCGGCGATTTTGGACCTGAACAGCACCTGGACTTGGAAGGCTGCAGTCAAAAAGAACACTGTGGCCTGGATTGAAGATAAACAAAAGACTATCTAATCTGGTTTCTGCACACGACCTTGAAAAGAAGGCTGTCTGGAAACTATTCTCCTGGAGTGAAGCTGAGAGACCTTGCTGACCCCCCCCCCCAGAGATCTCTGTGGGTGTGCTCGGAGGCGCCAAGCTGAACAACTGCTGAACTGTGCTATCTGAATGTTGCTCACAGACTCTTTGATCTCCTTGCATGTCGTCAAACTGCAACAATGTCTTGTCTGGATGTGCTTAATGCTGATAGAGTTTTTGGGACTTTATCATAGAGTGTCTTAAGGCAATCTTTGATAGATTCTTTTTTTGAATATCACAAATGATACCTATTGTGTTTTCCTTTTTTCCATATCTGATTTGACCTTCATCCCGAGACGGATGAGAGAGGCCGCGCTGAAGAACATGTCATGTGTTTGAATATGCAGCAGCTTTACATTCTCTCCCTCTTCTGGACGACTGTGTATACATTATCACGTTGTATTGGTGAGAACTGGTGCAATGTTAATAAAAGCTCTTGTATCTTGTATAATGAGAAGCTGCGTGCAGAGCATTCACCCTCCACCTCTAACCCCAGTGCTGGGCCATCTTCAGCTTCTGCACTCCCCATGGCCCAAATAACTGAAAGGTTAGTGTTCGTTCCACGTAATCGTAAGTGCCCTATGTTTAGGGGATGGATGGGGATTAGTGTGAGCGAATGGGTTGAGGAGGTGCAGGCGTGTATGCGGGCACGAAATTTGTCAGCAGTAGATCAGGCTTTTTTTTTTGTACGACCATTTAGAAGGAGAGGCTAGGGATGAGATCAAATATCGTTCTAGTCAGGAACGAGAGGATCCGGCTAAGATGATTTTTTATCCTCAAGGAGCTTTATGGATGTAATGAGTCACATGTTGCGTTACAGGAGGCCTTTTTCTTCAAAAAACAACTGGAGGGGGAAACATTACAAGAGTTCTCCCTTGCTTTGATGAGCCTGATAGAGAAAGTAAAAGCACAGGCCCCTAGGGACATGCCTAATGTTGAAGCTATCTTGCATGACCAGTTTGTAGAGTATGTCCTTGATGGTGCACTCCGTCGTGCGCTAAAACAGTATGTTCGTCTGAAACCGGCAGCAACACTGCTTGATGTTAGAGGTGAGGCAATGAGGTGGGAATTAGAGGGTTTGCCAGCTAGTATGCGGAGCCGGAGTACTTCTCTGCCTTCAGCGCCCAGTTTTCAGTTTGCTATGCATGGTGGGTCATCAGCCATTGCAAGCCCCACCCAAACAGAGGTTAATGAACTAAAAGAGCTTTTGAAACAACAACAGGAGCAGCTCAAACTGCTTACTCAAAGCATTGCCCTTCTCCAAACTGCACAAGAGCGTAGCCGCTCCCCGCGTCGAGGTCCCATTATATGTCGACGATGCCAACAGCCCGGACATATTGCTAGGGAATGTGGAGGGCCACATGTTGCTTTCCGTCAGCCATCTTTGTCAGGGCCACGTCAAGGGAGCCAGCTTCCGGAAAACTAGTACCCACTGAGTTGCGGAGCCACAGCTCAGGTGGGGCATCCATGGGCTCGACTAATGCTCTATGCGCAGCAGATGCACCTCAACTAATTGCTTCTTGTCCACATGTTTTAGTGAATACCAGGCCCGTGGCGGCTATCAGGGCAGAGGCGGCCAGAAGCAGAACCCCTACAGCCGACCGCCTCAGCAGAAATGTCTCGTTGCGGGAAGTGTGTAATATCAATAAAGAGCGAAATGTTTTGAATAACGTTTTTCTCTCATGTTTCGGGCTTGTCTGTCGGGCCGTATAACCCCTCAGCCGCACGACTACACATGCTTCCCACCACACAAAAGCTAACCTCGAGTAAGATAGCTCAAACAAGGTAACAATTAATAAATGTTTCATGTTTGGTGAACTCGTTATTTTTAACTCTGAACCGGGTAATGAAACCCGTCCGCTGCTAAAATTAAATGACGCCGTGCAGCCACGAGGCTGCCCGGCAAGGGTCACAAAAGAAGCTAGCTAAACAATGCTTCATGTTTGGCGAACTCGTTACTGTATTTTTAACTCTGAACCGGGTAATGAAACCCGTCCGCTGCTAAAAATAAATGACGCCGTGCAGCCACGAGGCTGCCCGGAAAGGGTCACTAAAAAAGCTAGCTAAACAATGCTTCATGTTTGGTGAACTCGTTATTTTTAACTCTGAACCGGGTAATGAAACCCGTCCGCTGCTAAAAATAAATGACGCCGGTACAGCCACGAGGCTGCCCGGCAAGGGTCACAAAAGCTAGCTAAACAACCAGACGCCATGTTTGATGCCATGTTGGTTGCACCTCGTGCCACGCAGTCGACGCGGGGTCAATCCCACAGCGCGCTGCTTAGTGTCACGTGACGCGAGCCCGGTCCACGCTCAGGCTGCCGGGGCTCCGCCTCATCAAACGTTTAACTGGCGTTCCACGTACATGAGTGGCGCCACCTCTCTGCAAAGCTCCGATCGAGGTAAGAAAGGAAAAGCCACTCAACTTAGCCAAACACCGCCCGCCAGAAGACGCACGGCGCTCAACGGGAGCACCGCTTCACCAGAGCGAGCGCTCCCCGGGTCAGCAAGCGCGTCGACGTCAGACGCAACGTCGCGTCACGCCTCTGGCACATCGGGCTGCCCCTTTTTGGGCGGGGCCCCCGTGGGTTACCGTGGTAACGGAGGGAGGGCCCCAGCGACTGGCTGACGCACATGATGCGCTCGAGACAGCAAGATCTCGCGCTGCCACTGGGCAGAAACCAGCAGTGGCAGCAAAAATGCAGTTTTAGACAGGTGGCTGTCAAAAATCATAAGAAAGGGTTATGCACTCCAGTTTGCTGCAAAACCCCCACCTTTCAAGGGAATACTGGAAACAGTATTGTCAGTCAAAAATCAAAACTCCCTACTGTCAGAAATTCAAGGAATGCTGTCGAAGGGAGTGATTTCCAAGGTGGCAGAAGGAGATCAGAACAAAGGGTTCTATTCTCGATTTTTTCTCGTGCCCAAGAAAAGGAGGGGCGAGACCAGTTTTAGATCTGTCGATTTCAACAGATCGATTTTGGGTGAGAAGTTTTTCACATGCTCTCCATAAAACAGCTGCTGAGGAATGTGCACAAGGGAGACTGGTTCACATCCCTCGATCTGAAGGATGCTTACTGGCACGTGAGTATCATCCCACAACACAGGAAATACCTGAGGTTTTTTCCTTCCAGGGGAACCAGTTTGAGTTCAAAAGGCTCGTTTTCGGCTACTGGTTAGCTCCCAGAACTTTTTCAAAGTGTGTGGAAGCAGCGATACGCCCACTTCCCTCAGCAGGGATGTGGATCCTGTCTTATCTAGACGACCCACTTATTTTTAAAGCAGGTCGCAAGAGGAAGCAGTAGTCCAGACCAGGGTATTAGCAGAACACCTGTTGGACCTGGGATTTGCTGTAAACTGGATGAAAAGTTCAGTAATCCCAGCACAGTCCATTGTTTACCTGGGAGTAAAGCTGGATTCACGCTCAATGAGAGCACGCCTGTCAGAGCAGAGGGCAGCCAATCTGACAGCACAGCTGAAGCGCGTCCAACCAGGGAAGGTGGTGACGGCGGCAGCAGTGATGCGCCTTCTGGGCCTGATGGCAGCCGCTCATGTGGTATTAAATCTGGGTTTATTACACAGGAGAACGGCCCAGCGTTGGTTTACCAACCTGCGCGTGGACCCAGTGCACCAAAAACGCAGGATGGTGCTGGTTCCCCCATCCGTGGGTCCAGACCTGCGTTTCTGGGGAAACACCCACATCCTGAGGGAGGGTGTCTCCATGATCACACCTACGTCTCACATCCCAGTTTTTCCACAGACGCATCTCTGATGGGATGGGAGAGGGACGTGCCTCTCCCAATCGGTGGGAGGAAAGTGGCCAAGCCACTCCCACCTCCACATAAACATTCTGGAGCTGATGACAGTCCAGAAGGTTTTGCAACATTTTATTCTGTTAGTTCAGCAGCAACATGTACTGGTGCACACCGACAACCAGGTGGCAGCAGCGTACATCAATCGCCAGGGCGGGTCTCGCTCAGCTCAGCTGCTGCGCGTGGCCAGGCGGCTACTCCTGTGGGCCCAGCAGAACCTGCTCTCTCTGAGAGCAGTGTACATCCCAGGAGTGCTGAACGTGGGAGCAGATATCATGTCGAGGGGGGGACCACGTCAGGGGGACTGGTCTCTCCACTCGGACTTAATAAATCAGATTTGGGCCAGATTCGGTCGTGCAGAAATAGACCTTTTTGCAGCCCGAAGCAACAGGAAGTGTGCACTCTGGTGCTCACTGAACCCAAAAGACGACCCCCCTCTGGGAGTGGACGTTTCTGCGCTCAGATGGTGGTCAGAGAAGAAGCTTTACGCTTTTCCACCAGTCCCTCTCATTCCAAGAGAGCTAGAACGAGTCCGGGAGGAGAAACTGTCTCTCATCCTGGTGTCTCCAGAGTGCAAATATGCACCCTGGTCCCCAGACCTGCAGCAGCTGGTAGTGGACAGCCCCCTGCAGCTGCCATGGAGGGAGGATGCTCTCCTCCAAGCGAGAGGGGCGATCAGCCATTTCCCAGAAATAGGCCAACGCCGTTGGGCCTGGAAGCTGAGCGGCGCCGCCTAACAAACTTAGGCCTCACCCCAGCCGGGGTTTGGACGATTCAGGACGCCCGTACCCCGCCCACAACTACGCTTTATGCGTCTAGTGGGCAGCTTTTCAGCGGTGGTGCGGGGACAGAGGCATCGAGGCCACAGCATGTGACATTGGCTCTGTCCTGGCTTTTCTGCAACTGCTGTTGGAGAGAAAGCTAGTTTTTAGCACGATAAAAGTGTACGCGGCGGCCATTTTCATCATGTCACGAGGGTTTTGGTGGCAGGACGTTATTCAATCATTCTCTGATTAAACGTTTCCTGAGGGGCGTTAGACGCCTTAGACCCTTGAAGCGTGACATCACACCTCAGGGGGATCTGGCACTAGTTCTGGGCGCTTTAACCAAAGCCCCCTTTGAACCCTTAGAGGAGGTGTCAATTAAGTTTTTGTCCATAAAAACTGCTCTTTTGCTGGCACTCACGTCGGCAAAGAAGGTGAGTGACCTCTGCACTTTCCATAGCTCCCTCTTGTTTACATATTAAACCTGATGGCAGCTCAGCGACTTTGAGGCCTAACCCGGCTTTATCCCAAGTCGCTCACCAGCAGTTTTTAAATCTCGGACAATAACTCTTAGTGGTTTCCATCTCCCTCCTCATGCTTCAGAGGAGGAAGCTAGGTCACACTGGCTGTGCCCAATTAGGGCTCTCAGAGCTTATCTGGCACGCACAACGAGTGTACGCCGCTCTCAAAGTTTGTTTGTCCATTTAGGACAACTCAGCGGGTCGGGCTCTGTCCTCTCAGCGCCTCTCTCACTGGCTGTGTGAAGCCATATCAGAGGCCTACAAAGCTGAGGGGAAGGAGCCTCCTGCGTCTCTGCGAGCTCATTCGACACGAGCTATGGCTTCGTCTGCAGCTCTGCACGGTGGGATGTCGGTCAGCGACATCTGTCAGGCCGCAGCTTGGAGCTCGTCCTGTTCTTACCCGTTTTTGTTTACGGGATGTGTCTACTTTTTCTATGACTCATTCAGTTCTGGGAGTCCTGGATAAGTAGTGGGAGTACACCTCCTAATGTTTAACTGTTCCACTGTACATAGTTCATGCAACAGTTGACGTTACACTATTTTTGTTTTGCAGCCGGAGAGTGTTCCTCTCCTTGTCTATGTGCAAAAAAAAAAAAAAAAAAACACAACATCAAACAATATCTTTCAGTGTTGTGGCTTGCTGCACAGCAGCAGAGCACGTCTGGAGGTTGTTTAAAGGCCTGCAGGCCTTCCTCCAGCCCACCACCTGCCTTTCCTCTTGCATGAGGAAGGACGTGCTTATTGGGATTGGGTGAGCAGATGCTCCTCATTGGTGGGATCCAGCGTGGCATGGACTATTTCCTGCTACGCCCTTTATTCCAATAAGCGAGCTAAAGGGCGAGCTATACGAAGGTAGAACGTTGGTTACGTATCGTAACCCCAGATTCTACGAGTATAGCGAGCCCTTTAGCTATCGGGCCACTCTGTATCCAAAATGGCTGAATGAATTAGCTATATTTGGAGATAGATTCACCCTGGTCGAGGGGTTTTATCGACCCGAGGGGTGGGCCCATCCGGTAGGTGGGCGTGGACTAAAGGTGGACTAAAGGTTTTCAGTAGGCGCTGACGCGCGGGGGAGACTAAAATGATAAAAGAACTGAAGGATCTAGAGGAGCACCGAGGAGGACAAAGTACAAATCAATGAAACAACTGAAATGAACAAATACATCAAATACATTAAAACATGACAACATACGAAGACTCAGAACCTAAAATATATAATGTTAATGATGTTATTGATGCTAACTTTTTTCCAGTAATAAAAGATAGCGAATACTACAATGAAGAGCAATTTAATGACATCAATATAACAAATGGAGTTCTCTCTATTATTCACATTAACAGCAGAAGTATAAATGCAAATATATCCAACATAACAGATTACTTAAAACAGTTAAATAGAACTTTTACGATAATAGCACTGTCAGAGACATGGCTCAATGACGATAACACAAGTAATATTCACATTGAAGGGTATGAATTATTTCACATGAACAGAAATAATAAGAGAGGCGGTGGTGTCGCTTTATATGTTAAAAATGAATTAAAATGTAAACTAAATAATGAAATGTCAATAATAGTTGATAATCTTATGGAAATGATAACAATAGAAATAATAAACAAAAATGATAAAAACATAATAATAAGTTGTGTATATAGATCACCAGGATCAAATATAGAAATATTCACTGATAAAATCCTGGAGCTATTGGAGAAGAGTTTTAATAAAAAAGTTTTTCTGTGTGGAGACTTTAACATTGATATGGGAAATAAAACAGATTCAAATAACATCAGTACATTTATAAATTCAATGTACAGTTTAAATATGTATCCATTGATATCCAAGCCAACAAGAATTACAACTCATAGTGCCACAATAATTGATAATATTTTCACAAATATAACAGACGGAGAGGTGATAGGTGGTATCTTAACGACCGACTTAAGTGATCATTTACCAGTTTTCACAATCTATAAAAATGATCAAAGTATCACAAAAGAAGTTAACGCAAAGAAAAAGATCATAAACACATCAAAAAAAGTTATGGAAAAATTAAAAGAGGATCTAGATAAACAAGACTGGAATAAAGTGTATGTTGATGATGTGAACAGATCATATGATGAGTTTATGAATATCTTGGAAACTCTGTATGAAAAAAATTGTGTACAAACAAATTACACAAAGAGAAAAATTGTTGACCAACCATGGATGACAAAAGGGTTGAGAAATGCTTGTAAAAAAAAGAATTATTTGTATTCGTGTTTCTTGAAATTGCGAAGTCAAAACGCTGAAGAAAAATATAAAAAGTATAAAAATAAATTAGTAGGGATTATAAGGAAACATAAGAAAGAATATTATAGTAAATTATTAGATAAAAGTAATGGTGATATGAAAGCAACATGGCGAGTAATGAATAGTGTTATGAAGAATCATAAAGCAAAAACTAGTATTTCAAAATATTTTGTAAAAGAAAAAGATGAGGTTTATGATGAAAATGAAATTGTCAATGGATTTAATCAGTATTTTGTGAATGTTGGATCAAGCCTTGCAGCTAAAATACCAAAAGTAAATAATAATGTGAGCCACACAATTACAGGCTGTACAAGCAGTATTTTTCTAAATGGAACTAACGAAGAGGAAATAATGAAAGTAGTAAAAAATCTTACAGACAAGAGATCAAAGGACTGGGTGGACATGGATATGATGTTTGTAAAGGATATAATGAGCCATGTTATTGAGCCGTTTACATATATATGTAACTTATCATTTTCAACAGGAATATTTCCAGATAATATGAAAGTAGCTAAGGTAGTTCCTCTTTTTAAAAATGGTGATAAATGTGTGTTCAACAATTATAGACCTATATCCTTGTTACCACAGTTTTCTAAAATTCTTGAAAAACTTTTTGTGAACAGACTAGATCAATTTATAGACAAACAAAATATTCTAAGCAATAGTCAATATGGGTTCAGAGCTAAAAACTCTACATCAATGGCTCTCATGGAATTAATGGAACAAATAACTACTGCTGTCGATCAAAAACAATACTGTGTCAGTATTTTTGTTGATTTAAAAAAAGCATTCGATACTATTGATCACACCATTCTCCTTGAAAAACTGAACAAATATGGTATTAGAGGACCAGCATTACAGTGGGTATCTAGCTATTTGAAAGATAGGAAACAATTTGTACAAATAAATGATGTAAGATCTGACCTCTGTAATATCACATGTGGAGTTCCCCAGGGCTCTGTGCTTGGACCAAAGCTATTTATTTTATATGTGAATGACTTGGTAAATGTGTCAGGACTCCTTAAATGTATACTTTTTGCTGATGATACCACTTTTTTCTGTTTAGGTGAAGATATAGAACAAATGTTGGAATTGATAAAGACAGAATTTACCAAAATACAAACTTGGTTTAAAATCAATAAATTATCATTAAATCTAGAAAAAACTAATTACATGATATTCAGTAATAAAAAGAAAACTGTTGATGTTCCACTCAAAATTGAGGGTGTTGAGATTTGTAGAGTGAGTGAGGTGAAGTTTTTGGGTGTTATTATTGATGACAAACTGACATGGAAACAACACATAAATTCTGTAAGAATAAAAATAGCTAAATCGATTGCAGTACTATACAAGGTCAGAGACCTATTGAATGATAAAGCTCTGTATTTGTTGTATAACACAATCATTGTTCCACACTTAATCTATTGTATTGATGTTTGGGGGAAAGCGTGTAAAACAATCACAAAGCCTATTTTTGTATTACAGAAAAGAGCTGTAAGAATTATCACTAGAAAACATTACTGTCATCCATCCAGTACATTATTTTATCAACTGAAATTATTGAAATTCCATGATTTGGTTGATTATAATATTTTATCAATTATGTATAGGGCTCAGAACAACAAATTACCTTTAAATATCCAAATGCACTTTGTTAAAAGACAAAGTTGTTATAATCTTAAGGGGACAGAGATGTTTGTAAAACCACAATTCAGAACTAGCTTGAAGGGACGTTCTACCTCAATCCAGGGAATTAGATTATGGAATGGCTTGGAGAATGTAGTTAAAAATGCCAAGTCACTGTTTACATTTAAGAAAATGATCAAAAGGAATTTGTTGAAAAAATATATATGAATTAGCATAATGTGTATTGTATTATTTATTAGTTATGTATTAGTATTAGAAAATTAGAAAGAGTTAGTCATTTTGTACTACTGGTGGAAGATTATTAATGTGCTTTGTATCAATTTTTAATTATGTATTAGTATTAGAAAATTAGAAAGAATTAGTCATTTTGTACTACTGGTGAAATATTATTAATGTGTTTTGTATCGATTATTAGTTACGTATTAGTATTAGAAAATTAGAAAGAGTTAGTCATTTTGTACTACTGGTGAAATATTATTATTGTTTAATCTGATTGTTTGAAAAAAGGGGCAGATATAATAAGATTTATTCTTCTTTCTGCTTCCTTTCATTTTTTTACATTGTGTACGTATCATTAATGGGATTGTCTTGTATTGTGTTTCTTTTGTAAAAAAATGAACAAATTTAATAAACATAAACATAAACATAAACAATATGGCTGGAGTGAAGGTGCCTTGCCTGGTTGACACAGGTTCAATGGTGTCCACCATTACAGAGGGCTTATTTTCTGAATTCTTCAAGCCCTGGGGAGAAGAGTGGTTGAAAGCCTGCCACTGGCTACAGCTAAAAGCAGCCAATGGTCTCCCTATTCCTTATATCGGCTATTTAGAAGTGTCTATTGAACTGTGTGGCAAGCTGGTGCCCCATTGTGGGGTGTTGGTGGTGAAAAATCCCTCTGATAGTGGTTTAGTTTCAGTTCCTGGTGTATTGGGGATGAACGTCATAAATAAGTGCTATCAAGAGCTGTTTGGACAGCATGGTGATACTCTATTCAATGCTACCCCTGTGGTTTCATCTCTCAAACCCCTGGTTCATGCCCTACAGAAATGTCATGCAGCTGAAAGGCAGCACACACCTGAGCAACCTACAGGTAGTCCCCGACTTACGAGCGAGTTCCATCACTAGGGGGCGCTCGTAAGTCAAAAATTCGTAAGTAGGAACACATAGTAAAAAAAAAAAAAAAAATTTTTTTTTTTTTTTATTTTTTTTTTTTTTTTTAAATAAATGAATACATGTACAGTACTGGACAGTCACCAAGCACTTAGCCTATCCTAACACAGTTTTTAAAGATGAAGGAATAAGTTGAATTGTCTCCCTTTCACATAAAGGGAGCAAGCTCCCTATGGAGCCTGCAGGGAGGAGGGAGACAATTCAACTGATTCCTTCATCTTTAAAAACTGTGTTAGGATAGGCTAAGTGCTTGGTGACTGTACAGTACTGTACATTTATCTATTTATTAAAAATATACAGTATATACAGTATTTTTATTTTTTATTGTTTTTTATTTATTAATAGATAAATGTACAGTACTGTACAGTCACCAAGCACTTAGCCTATCCTAACACAGTTTTTAAAGATGAAGGAATCAGTTGAATTGTCTCCCTCCTCCCTGCAGGCTCCATAGGGAGCTTGCTCCCTTTATGTGAAAGGGAGACAATTCAACTTATTCCTTCATCTTTAAAAACTGTGTTAGGATAGACTAAGTGCTTGGTGACTGTCCAGTACTGTACATGTATTCATTTATTAAAAAAAAAAATAAAAAAAAATAAAAAAAAAAAAATATATATATATATATATATATTTTTTTTTTAATGAGATGCATGCTCGTAAGTCCGGGACCTCGTAAGTCAGAGCACTCGTAAGTCGGGGACTACCTGTAGTAAGGTTAGGGTGCGAGGCAGGAAGGCCTGCCACATTCCAGGAGGTGCAATGAAAATTGTACCTACCACTTGCTGTGAGAAATACTCAGGCATCCCTGTCTTGTTTGAACCCTCTGAGTCTGGTTTACCAGTGGGGTTGTTAGCATCATCTGCTCTGGTTCAAGTTGTTCGGGGAACTGCTTATATTCCAGTGACAAATGTGGGCAACACAGATGTGTTGCTTTATCCTCGTACCACTGTGGGAACGTTGAATAGTGTTGGGGTGGCGAGTCTTCCAGCGGGTGTGACTGAAGTTCCAATTCTTGCAAATGTATCTTCCCAAACAGTTGCTGCTCCTATCGCGGAAAGGGTAGAGGAAATGGATTTAACATCTTTGTCTGTGGAGGAGCAGGGTCAGGTCCGAGCATTACTGGGTAAATACACTTCTGTGTTTGCTACTAATGATCAGGATTTGGGCTGTGCCAACCTGATCAGCCATGACATTCCCTTTCTTGATGACGTTCCCGTTCGGCAGTGTTACCGTCGAATCCCTCCATCAGAGTATGAACTTGTGAAGGAGCACATAAACCAGCTTTTGGCAGCAAATGTCATCAGTGAAAGCTCCAGCCCTTATGCGCCACCAATTGTGATTGTTCGTAAAAAGGATGGCAGCCTTAGGCTCTGTGTTGATTATCGTCAACTTAACATCAAGACACGGAGGGACGCTTTTCCACTCCAACGTATTGAAGAGTCCCTTGATGCTTTGACGGGGGCCCGGTGGTTTTCCACTATGGATTTGGCCAGTGGTAATAATCAGGTTCCTGTCACAGTAAGCGATCGCCATAAGATGGCCTTTTGTACACCGTTTGGGCTTTTTGAGTGGAATCGCATGCCCTTCGGCCTATGCAATGCCCCGAGTACGTTTCAGCGTTTGATGCAGCGCATTTTTGGTGACCAGCAATGCCAATCTCTTTTGCTGTATTTAGATGACATTGTTGTGTTTTCATCCTCTGTGCAGCAGCATTTGGAGAGGTTGGACGTGGTGTTGGGACGGCTTCAAAAGGAAGGCCTTAAAGCCAAGCTCAGTAAGTGCCATTTTTTCCAGCGGGAGGTGCACTACCTGGGTCACGTAATTTCTGACCAGGGAGTAGCCACTGACCCCGCTAAAATTGAGGTGGTAGCGAATTGGCCTGTACCCACCACAGCCACTGAGTTGCGTTCCTTTTTGGGATTCGCCAGCTACTACAGAAGGTTTGTGGAGGGTTTTGCTAAGATGGCTGCCCCCTTGTATCGTAGAGCCGCAGAGCTGGCTGGTAAAATTTCTAAAAAGAAGGGTGCCCAGAGTATTGTTGGAGCTTGGACTGAGGAGTGTCAACAGAGTTTTGAGGCTATCAAGACCAAGCTCACGTCTGCTCCGGTCCTTGCTTATGCCGATTTCTCTCTCCCTTTTGTTTTGGAGGTAGATGCAAGCCATTGTGGTTTGGGAGCGGTCTTGTCTCAGGAACAGGAGGGGAGGATAAGACCCATTGCCTTTGCTAGCCGCGGGTTAAGACCTAGCGAGCGAAACATGTCAAATTACAGCTCAATGAAATTGGAGTTGTTGGGCCTGAAATGGGCCATGACAGAAAAATTTAGAGATTATCTTTTAGGTCATCGGTGTATTGTTTATACAGACAATAACCCTCTGAGCCATTTGGATTCGGCTAAGCTTGGAGCAGTGGAGCAGCGCTGGGCATCCCAGCTTGCTTCCTTTGACTTTGAGTTGAAGTATCGATCTGCTAATTCTAATAAAAATGCTGACGCTCTTTCTCGCCGGTGTTGGCCGGCTCCACTGGAAGTGACTTTGTTGGGTTCAGGTACTCTTGTGCCTCAGCCATTGCAGTTAGCTGTGCAGAGTGAGCAAACACCAGCCATCCAGTCCTCTGTAACTGTTTTTCCCTCTCTTACCTCTGATGATCTCTGTGCCCTCCAGCAGGCTGATCCGGTCCTTCAGGAAGTCCTTTTCTTTTGGCAAAGAAAAGAGCGGCCAAATCGTGATGAACGGCAAGGGCTTTCACAGTCTGCCCTTGTATTGCTCAACCAATGGGATCGCCTGGCCGAATTGGATGGTTTAATGTATCGGCGAATATTTCGCCCAGATGGCGGTGGGGAAGTGTATCAACTTCTCCTGCCAAAGGTCCTGATTAAGGACATCTTGACCCAGGTTCATCAGGAGCATGGGCACCGGGGGTGGAACGGACCTTGGCGTTGTTAAGGTCTCGCTGTTATTGGCCGGGTATGTCACAAGAGGTAGCAGGTTGGTGCAAGACCTGTGAGCGGTGCCAGGTTGCCAAGGATAGCCAGCCACCTGCTCGGGGCTTTAGGGGTCATTTGCTTGCATCAAAACCAAATGACATTTTGGCGATTGACTTTACGTTGTTAGAGCCAACTTCCTCTGGGTTGGAGAGTGTATTGGTGATGACTGATGTTTTTTCCAAATACACATTGGCTATCCCGACCAGAGATCAGCGCGTCTCTACGGTGGCACAGGTCCTGGTTACGGAGTGGTTTTAAAAATTTGGAGTACCAGCACGCATCCATTCAGACCAGGGCCGCAACTTTGAAAGCACTCTGATCCAGCAGCTTTGTAGTCTGTATGGTATCATTAAATCTCGTACCACGCCTTACCATCCAGCTGGTAATGGGCAATGTGAACGTTTTAATAGAACGCTTCACAATTTGTTGAGAACCTTGCCCCCGTCCCGGAAACGAGACTGGAGTGCTTGTTTGCCCCAGTTGCTTTATGCTTACAACACCACTCCTCATCAATCAACTGGCGAGTCACAATTTTTTTTAATATTCGGTCAAGAACCACTTCTTCCAATTGATTTTTTGTTGGGAAGAGTTCAAAAACCGGTCGCAGGAACTGTTCATGAGTGGGTCGAAGAACATCAGACTCGCTTGAAAATAGCATTTGAGGGTGCTAGACAAAAACTGAGAACTTCTGCAGAACGCAGAAAAACTCACCATGATAATAACATCAAAAAAACTCCTCTTCAGGAGGGCCAGCTTGTGTTGATCCGAAATTTGGGGAGTAAAGGTCGTTAGAAGACTCAGGATTTGTGGAGCTCAGTGACTCATATAGTTATGCAAGTTCCAAGAGAGGGTGGTGTTGTGTATTCAGTGGCACCAGTTCATGAACAGACCAGGGTAAGGAGGGTACATCGCTCTTTGCTAAAAGCCTGGATTGGGGCTGATGCACCTACCGGTAATCCAGTTTTTGTTTCTGTTGAAGGTGCATCTCCTGAGCATCACTCTAATTCAGATGACGAGCTGTTTTTGGAGGATGATTTGTTTTTGAGGCCATGGCCTCGGGAGCAGGTACCGCCTGCCCCGCCTGCTGCTGTGGTTTCTGATGCTCTTCCTGGGGTTTCAGGACATGCCGTGGCTCCTTCTGGCGTGACCGTGACTCAACCTACATCACTACCAGTTGTACCAGCAGCAGAGTCTGGTTCCAGCGAGGTGTCTGTGCGTAAATCGGTACGATCAACTGCTGGCCAGCATCGTAATCCATATCATCTTCCAAGGCCAGCAGTAAGACAAACACCTCTAAGACCATGACAGCTGTATTTCGACCCTGGTGTTCAATTAGACCATCGTCGGGGCGTCAATGCAGTTTGGGGGGGTGGATGTGCCAATATGCCCTATACATAGTTCCCATGTGACGTCACATCTGTGGGTTGTCCTGTTTGACCCTCCCACTTGTAGGTTTAGCTGCAGTTTGAGCGCATTGAAATGGATGTCCATTTTTCACGTTGTTTTTTTTGTTAATTTCTAATTAATTACAATGGTTACTTCGTGTTGTGTCAGTGGTTGTTCCAGTCGGGTAGACGTTTGGGCAACGCGCAGGTTTCACTCAATCAAAAAAAAAAGTAAACATGAAGGATTTATCTCATCGGAGGAGCTGACAGCTGCAGCCCCAACTCTGCTCGGATCTGCTCTGAAGACATCTGCCTTTGGCCGGTAAACAAAATATTCTACATAAATCATTTTATGAAACAATGTTAGAGTACAACTGTCTGTGTGTTAGAGCTGGTTTTTTTTTCATTATTTAGCGACACCGTCTTGCATGCTGTGGTTAGCTTAGCATCTCGCTAACGCAACAATTGCTGGCCTCACGGTCCAAGCCGGTCCTCCGGACCGGCATGGAGACCACCCCAGTGGGGAAAGGAGGACTGGAGCCAAGTCGTGCGGGCGACGCGTCGGTCCCATGGGACGTGGACGTGCCTCCTCGGCCGCCTCAGCGGATGTACGCGTCCGACCTGAGCTCCGGCGAGCCTCGCTCCAGATGCTAACAACATGCTAACTTCCAACACGGTAAGACTCAAAAGTGATAGTCCTGGTCCGTGTTCAGCCTGGACTTTTGTTGGCTGTGTGTTATTTTAGTTAAACCTTTATTTAGCTGGTTAGATATGATTGAGACAGTTTACACATCTTTTTTGGATTTAAAGCTGTGAAGCTCTGTGCTGTGCGCTCCTTGTAGTAATTAAATAATTAATGATATCAGAGTAACTTGTGACTAGTTGTCCGATTCGTCTGCCATGATTTCTTTCTTAACTCCGACCACTGACATTTTCTCTTGTTCCTTGGTGAAGCTGTAGCTCGTGTTTTGGTCCGTATAATTTGCTCTGGTTGTTCGTGTCTGAGCTGGAGGGACCCTCCGCTCCAGTGCTAACATGCTAACCTCCAACACGGTAACACTCAAAAGTGCTGGTTCTGGTCGTGTTCACAGCTTGGACTGCTTGTGCTGGCTGTGTGTTATTTTAGTTAAACCTTTATTTAGCTGGTTAGATATGATTGAGACAGTTTACACATCTTTTGTGGATTTAAAGCTGTGAAGCTCTAGCTGTGATGCCGGTGTGCGCTCCTTGTAGTAATTAAATAATTAATGATATCAGAGTAACTACTTTGTGACTAGTTGTCCGATTCGTCTGCCATGATTTATTTTTTAACTCCGACCACTGCCATTTTCTCTTGTTCCTTGGTGAAGCTGTGGGGTGGCTCGTGTTTTGGTCCGTATAATTTGCTCTGGTTGTTCGTGTCTGCTGTCGCCATCTTGCCTTTCTTCTGCCTACACATATGGTGCGGCCGCGGCTATTGCGCAATACTGGGGCGTGTCTGGGAACTATGTATAGGCCGTGAATGCACCATAAGTGCTGAGATATGATTGGGTCTGGTGCTGGCTGCCTGTGTATAAAGGACCCTCCCTCATTGGCTGATCATACATCATTCTTCTTCCGGTTCAGAGGTGGCGTTTGTGGCGTGGCACGCCAGTTGTAAATACATGCACGCTCTGATAGTGCGTTTAAGGAAGTTATATCGCTGATCTATCATCTCACAGCGGTGGTGAGTAAAGCCCTAGTTTCCTTCCTTCGTTTTTAAATGCTTTTAGATTTTAATTCTAATTTATTTTTGTTAGCTGCTGTTTGTCCTTGACCGTTTGTTTACCTGCGGTGCGGGTTGTCCTGACTGGCGTTTCACCTGGCTGGTCCGTGGGCTGTCGTCTTGTCGTCCTGGCGCTGGTTTGATGCCCGCTGTTCCGGCCGGCGTAAGGCTGGCTGCACCACTCATCCTGTGAGGCTAATCGAGGCCGACTGGGGTTCAGCCCGGACTAATCGTCCTGGTGCCAGCGTGAGTGGCGTCTCTTGTGACGCTGTGGTTCTTCCAGGACTCTGTGAACAGCTGCGGCTCGATTAATCAAACATCTCTCAGGTGGTGGACGAATTGCCTATGAGGTTTTCCTCTTTTTTTTTTTTTAGAATATTGTATTCAATTGCACTTTTATTGTTGCCTGGAGTTATAACTGCCTTTTTATCTGTGTATTTTTAAATTTAGGATTTTATTAAACAAACAATTGTGCACTTTATTGGTGTCTGTGTGAAGTGTCTCCTGCCTCATCTGCAACGGGTCTATGTGCCCTAAGGGTAATTTTTAATAAAGGTTTTAACCAAATTCATAAAAAAAAATAGATTATGTATTTATTTATTTTTTAAAACTAAAGTTGCCCACAGTATTTTTATCCATACCCGTCCGGCTACATAAGTCTTTATTTTGTCCTTTTTTTTTTTTGTGTACCGAAAATAAACCGAACCGAGCCCTCCTTGTGGTTGAACCGAACCGAAATGTGATTTTAGCGTACCGGTAGGTTTGGTGTCAGTCCGGGGGGTCGAATCGGCCGTCTCTAACCTCTGCTGAGGTTGAGGAGCATCAAGTGTAGAACCACTAGACTGAGGAACAGCTTCTACCCTGAGGCTGTAGACTCATGAATAAATAAAAAAAATAAAAATAAAAAATATAAACACTGCAAAATATCACATCATACTGATGCTGATCTGTTTTCTTGTCGCTGTGTTCATCTGTGATCATCTGCTCATACAAACTCATGTTCGTGCTGCTGTTTATTCCCACTATATTAAGCTTAGTGTATTACTAGTTGATGTTTTTCTTAGTTAGTTCTAGATGTTATTACTGTTTTTCTCTTGCATTTGTTGTTGGATGTAACTGGGACCCCGTGTACATAATCTCGTTTTCATCACATGTACCACATGCGGTGCAAATGACAATAAAGACTCTCTGTCTCTGTCTCTCTCTGTCTGCACCACCACTCCCCCACATCAACAATGAAAACAGTTTTCAACAGGAGTTTTTGCCTTAGAAGAAAATTAAATATAAAACTGTATCTTATGTGTAAGTCTGTATCTTGTGCTTTTCATAAACTGAGAAGAAAATGTTTTGGTTCAGTTCTAAAATCAAGAGCGGCTAACAAGCTACAGAGCGGACAGAGCTCTCATCGAGGGAGGTAAGACACGCGGAGTGGGGCTCTGTGTTTACATCAACAACGCCTGGTGTCGGGATGCTGCTGTGGTCCACAAACACTGCTCAACTTTTGTGGAGTTTATGACTATTAAATGAAGACCATTCTATTTACCAAGGGAATTTACAGCTGTTATGATCGTTGCTGTATATATTCCTCCAAGCTCCAACAGCAAAATTAGAGGTGAGGCACTGAATGAACTACATGTGCACATCAGTGAGCAGCAAACAGCCCATCCTGATGCTTTTCTCCTCATGGCTGGTGATTTTAACCATGCAGATTTAAAGAGTGTATTTCCAAAAACATACAGAAACATAAACTTTCCAACAAGAGGCAAAAATACACTGGACCAAGTTTACACCACCATGAAAGGAGCTTACAAGGCCCTCCCC